>PVJN01031162.1:0-25073 GCA_004026805.1 Lasiurus borealis | reverse complement strand
CTCCTTCTCCTCCACCACCACCACCTCCACCAAAACATTCCAGGTGAGCTGAAACCGGTGTGGCTCAGTGGATAGAGCATCGGCCTGCAGACTGAAAGGTCCCAGGTTCGATTCCGGTCAAGGGCATGTACCTTGGTTGCGGGCACATCCCCAGTAGGGGGCGTGCAGGAGGCGGCTGATTGATGTCTCTCTCTCACCGATGTTTCTAACTCTCTATCCCTCTCCCTTCCTCTCTGTAAAAAATCAATAAAATGTATTTTTAAAAAAAACAACATTCCAGGTGAAACTTCTAGAGGCTCCCACCCCCATCTCCCGCACCCCACCCCCTCGGGAGATCCATGACCCTCAAAGCCTTTATTAGCTCTCCCTGCTCCATTTAACTACACAAATGGCTCGGTCACAGCCGGCTGGCCCCCAATTTGCGGTGATTTTCTGGTAATTTACCGTGGCTCGGTCCCTGTGACACAGGTAGAGGCGGCAGAGCTGGTCCCCAGCTCCCCTCCCGGGGTCAGTCATGCGCAGAACCAACCTCCATCTGAGCCACTTAATGAGTTCATTTCCTCCCCAAGTTCTGAAGGAGCAACGGCCCTAAGACAAATGCAGGTGTCAATCCCCTCCCTCCCCCCAAACTCCAGGTGTTTGTGGGGGGCAGGCTGAGCGTCCGCGCTCCTTACCTGTCCTCCCCGGTCAGAGCAGAAAACACAGGTCTTTGCGTCCTGGGCTCCCCCTCCCGGCCGGTACCTGAAGCAGGGTCTCTGCACCCCTCCTGCCAGCGGATCAGGCTTGGCTCCTTCCGTCCGGTCCAGTCCTCCAGCCAGGTTTCCTGGGGTTCTTTTGCACCCACCTGTGTCACTGACCTGTGAACCCGTGTCACCTGACCTGTGCGCCCACCTGTGTCACGTGACCTGTGTGCCCACCTGTCACCTGACCTGTGAACCCGTGTCACCTGACCTGTGCACGCACCTATGTCACCTGACCTGTGCACTCACCTGTATCACCTGACCTGTGCGCCCACCTGTCACCTGACCTGTGCACGCACCTATACACCGACCTGGATGAGCTTCACCTGTGCACTCACCTGCATGAACTTCATCTGTGCCCTTGACCATCTCTCCTGCTGTTCTCCCCACCACACCCTACATCCTTCCTGTGGGGTTTCCGTTTCAGGGGAGACACCTCCTTTACTGCCAGAGCCTGGGGAAGCCTCTGCCTACATGTCACCTCCCCTGGGACGTCAGTTTTCTCTGGAGCAGAGAAAGCCGCTCCCCCTCTCTGTCCTGCCATCTACACTCTGTTTGTTTTCACTCCACGTCTTACTATCCGCTGGCCTGTCCGCCCCCCACCCGCCCGCCCTTCCACCCGGAGCTCCGTGGGGTGTGGCCAAAGACGCACCCGCCACCCCTGGGCCCCAGCACACTGCAGGTGCAAAGGCTCGCTCCGTTCTGTCTGAGTGAATAGCTCCGTTCATGTGTGTGCATGTGAACGGTCTTCACCAGGAAACCAGGACACTCCAGGCCTTGCATCGGTGCAGGCTCCCCCGGCTGATGCTGAAACCGCCCCCTGCAGCGCCCACCCAGAGAGCGGCTGGCCTTCAGGAGCGCTTTCGCTGGGAGAGGGTGCCACCTGGTGGTGCCTGGAGGAGCAGCCGCTGAGTGCCGAGAGTGGAGAGGGCTTTGTCTCTCTATCCCAGTGGTTCTCAACCTTCCTAAGGTCGCGACCCTTGCATACAGTTCTTCATGTGGTGGTGACCCCCAACCATGACATTTTGCTACTGTTATGCATCGTGATGTAAATATCTGCATTTTCCCATGGTCTCAGGCAACCCCTGTGAAAGGGTCGTTCGACCCCCAAAGGGGTCGAGACCCACAGGTTGAGAACCGCTGCTCTAAGTGGTGGTGAAGGAGTTCTCAGACTGAAGGGTCCCAGATTCGATTCCAGTCAAGGGCACATGCATGCCCGGGGTTGTGGGTTCGATTCCCCAGTGAAGCGGATGAGCTGTCTTCTGTCTCCCCCGGGCCTGAACCTGTGTCCCCGGAGGCAAGCCCTGAGGTGCGCAGTGTCTGGTAAATGTAAGGATGGATGGATGGGTGGATGGATACATGGCACAACACTCACACAGACGCCCGCTGGTGGTTAAATAGCATGTCTCTTTACTAGCAGTTCACGTGATGCTCCAGTGTTGCCACTGTCGCCAGGAAGGGCGCGTCCACTGGACTCCCTCCGTCCAGTGTGGCTGCTCCTCGGGTCCCAGAGGAGGTGGACGATCTTCTACTCAGGCTTCCCCTCGACCCCGAAGGACATCAACCTGGGGAGCGGGAAAGACCACAGGACGGGTCACCAAAACGACACCGGGCGAGAGGTGCGATGCTCCTCCTCCATGGAGCGGGACACAGAGATGGGGGGAATCCACGTTACAGACAGGGGGGTGGGAGGAGAGAGTCAGACGGAGCTGGGATGCAAGCCTGGCTGCTCCAAACTTCAGAAGCCCCTGCAAGCACCCCCAAACCTTCCTCTCGATTCACGTTAGCAAACCGCCGGCACGGTGTGTGTGTGGCAAAGGCCGAAAGCCATTGTCCTCCAGGTAACCTGCCGCAGCCGGAGGAAACTGAGGCACAAAGCCGTAAAGCACCTCGCCGCGGTGCAGCCGGACTGAAACCCAGCGTCTGCTCCCAAGACTTGGCTTACCCTCTGCCATCTGCCTACCGGGCACGGACAAGGCCCCCCTCTTTTTTTTTCTTTTTTTTTTTAAAGAAGTATTTTTTTTTAATATATTTTATTGAATTTTTACAGAGAGGAAGGGAGAGGGATAGAAAGTCAGAAACATCAATGAGAGACATCAATCAGCCGCCTCCTGCACGCCCCACTGTGGAGATGTGCCCGCAAGCAAGGTACATGCCCCCGACCGGAATCGAACCTGGGACCTTTCAGTCCGCAAGCCGACGTTCTATCCACTGAGCCAACCGGTCTCGGCAAGGCCCCCCTCTTAACGTTGTGGTTTTAAACCAGATGAGAACTCCTGACGAAGTGCCTGTGCGTAAGCCGGCATATAGTAAGTGCTCAATAAACGCCGCCTTACAGCTCCCTGCTCTTCCTTTAAGCCAGTGGTTCTCAACCTTCCTAAGGCTGAGACCCTTGCATACAGTTCCTCATGGGGTGGTGACCCCCAACCATGAAATTTTGCTACTGTGATGCATCGTGATGTAAATGTCTGCATTTTCCGCTGGTCTTAGGCGACCCCTGTGAAAGGGTCGTTCGACCCCCAAAGGGGTCGCGACCCACAGGTTGAGAACTGCTGCTTTAAGCTCATCGGAGTCAGCTGTGTCTGAATTGTTCCTCTCCTCTCTCTGCCCACCCCTCTTCTCTCCCTCCCCACCCACCCCCCACTGCCCATGACAGCCAGCACAGTCTCTCCCTTCTGGCAGGAGGGCAGTGACCATCTCCTGAATGGTTTTCCTGCTCCCTGATCCACATAACCAGCCACTGCCCAGCTTACCCTGTTTCCCCGAAAGTAAGCCATCCCCTGAAAATAAGACTGCTTCCCGTTTTGCCTCTCGCTGTCATAGAAGGCATCCCCCCGAAAATAAGACCTCCCCAATAATAACGCCTCCCCCGAACATAAGGCCTCCCTGGAATAAAAGGCCCCCTGACTCCTGATTTAAAGAGACAGCGCACTGCCTGAACAGCTCCGGCTGCGCTGCGGCCCATCAGTGAGCTGGTTTGTGAGGACAACGACTACCGTACCGTAGGCAGGTCATACATTTCCTTTTTGGGTTTTTTTTTGTTTTTTTTTTTTTTGGTTCAACAATAAATGTGTACCGTCTTCTTCTTCATGAAAAAATAAGACCTCCCCTGAAAGTAAGACCTAGCGCCTCTTGGGGAGCTAACATTAATAGAAGACACGGTCTTATTTTCGGGGAAACAGGGTAACCCTCTTCTCCGCCGGCCCCTCACCTGCCTGCGCTCTCACCTGCTGCTCTTAGCACTCCGAGTAGACACTTCTGTCAAAATCCTGAGATGATTCATCCGAAAGGTGGCACAAACTGCAAGGCACAGAGGAGAGGGGCCAGGCAGAGGGGGAGGGAACGTGGCTGAGCCCGCCCAGAGAGGGTCCCCAGCCCACAGCCCCGGGTGCCCGGCCCAGCCCCACATCTGGACCTGGGGGCACCGTCTTACAAAGGGGCGCGATGCCCAGATCCGCTCCAGGCTCCGCCAGATCCAGGTATGGGGCTGGGGCTAAGGGAAACCATCAGAAGTGAGGCCCGCAGCCCACCCCCACCCCCTGCACCCCGCCCTCCCTCCCACCTCACCCCACCCCCAGTGCCCAGGTAGGAGTGCCAACCAGCCTGTCCCAGCAGCTTACCTTCGTCTCACCTGCTCTATTCGCTCACGCACCACCTCGTCTCTCACCTCGCTCGGCACTTGGAAGATCCTGGTGTGGCTGCAACACACATGCAGAGACCCGGCTCTTTCCGGCTCCTTCCCACGGAGGCCCCCGCGGGACCGCTGGGGATGCACTTGTGTGAGCAGAGGATCCGTTTCTGGCCCCATGGCCGTGGACTTTTGCGCTGACCCTTGACCCTTGCTAGTACCAGGAACTCCAGGGGTTCTTTTCACCCACTGAGGACCCTACCTTCACTGTCAGCTCGGCAGGATCAGCACGGTGCCATGGGCACTCTGGTTCAGAGATACTTCTCCCCTGTTTCCCCAAAAGTAAGACATCCCCCGAGAATAAGACCTACTCCCAGGTTTGCCTCTTGGTGGCATAGAAGGCATCCCCCCAGAAAATAAGACCTCCCCAATAATAGAAGGCCCCCAAAGCTACGGTAAGGCATCTGACTCCTGATTTAAAGAGACCTTGCCCTGCCCGAACAGCTCCAGCTGCGCTGTGGCCCATCAGGAAGCTGGTTTGTGATGACAATGACTACCGTACCGTAGACAGGGAATACATTTCCTTTTTTTTGTTTGTCTGTTCAACAATAAATGTGTACCGTCTTCTTCTTTATGGCAAAATAAGACATCCCCTGAAAATAAGACCTAGCGCCTCTTTGGGAGCAAACATTAATAGAAGACACTGTCTTATTTTGGGGGAAACAGGGTAGAACACACTCGGTTACAGAGACTCTGCAGGCAGCTCATCACTGCTGTTGTTTTTACTCCACCCTGCTGATGTAGCTTCCTCTCCCCGGCCCCGGCCCTGTCCTTCCCAACTCCACACCCTCCTGCCTTCTCCACTGCCCCACTCTTGTGCCATCAGCCTGCCCGCTGGGTCCCCCTAGTCCAGCGGTTCTCAACCTGTGGGTCGAGACCCCTGTGGGGGTTGAACAACCCTTTCACAGGAGTCACCTAAGACCATCGGAAAATGCAGATATTTACATCACGATGCATCACAGTAGCAACATTTCATGGTTGGGGGTCACCACCACATGAGGAACTGTATGCAGGGGTCTCGGCCTTAGGAAGGTTGGGAACCACTGCCCTAGTCCTTTGCACAAACTGCCTTCTGTGGCTGAGGCCTTGCTCTGGGAGTGGTCCTTGTAGCTTTCCATGTGAAGACAGAATTGCTACTGTCTGGGGAGACCCGTGTGTGCTCGGGGATCTCACAACCAGGAGGAGCTGGGTCACGATTCCAGAGGACAGAGAGACAGACAGATGGCCCCAAGAGCGGGGGCAAGGGGGGCCTCAGAGAGAAAAGGGCTGCAGGACCAGGGCCTGGAGGCCAGAACCAGATTGGCCACGTTCTCGAGGCTCTTGCCTCCTAGGGAAGCCCGCCCCAGCTCCCGGGTCCGGTTTACCGGGCCCCTCTCCCCCGTTCCGGGGTCAGTCCAAACGCATGTCCTACTGGAAACCTTCAGCGAGTGGCCGGCGGCCACCCGGGTCCCCGCGCTGTGCTCTAACCCAGCTTCGCCCTGCAGCTGGCAGCTGAGGTTTCAAACCGCTTCTCTAAGCCTCTAAGTGCTACACTCCCGCATGGACGCTCCCTGCTTCCTTTCTGGAGCGGTGCTCACTGCAGATCCTTTCCCAGTTGAAACACAGTCCCTAAAACCGTAAATGTTGGGGAACCGCGATTCACCAACATTTACGGTTTTAGGGGTGTCGGGGAAGCTTTTCCAAAAAAGCTCTTTCCCAGGGAGGTCTCAGCCGGCCCTCCCGTTGGTAATGCCTGCGCCTTCGGATCTCAATTTACATTGCTAATAGCCCTGGGAGGGGTAAACACGGGGAAATGGGTATCCTGAAGCAAAAATAAACTTCTCCATAAAGAGATCCTCTTGGCGAGGAGGGAGCAAAGCTGGCGGCGGTGGGAAAGGGAAGAAGAGCCTGCAGAGCCGGGGGCGGGCGGGCTGCTTCCCGGTTGCATCCCTCCGTCCTCCTCCCGGGAAAAGACCCGCCGCCCCAGAGAGGAAGCGGGGGGGGCGGGGGGGGAGGGCACTGCCAACGGACCGAGCCAGCATCCAGGCCCGGTGCCCTGCCTCAGGGGGCCACTTCGGTGCCAGGATGGGGAAGGTCTGTCTGGGGCGGGCACCGTGGGAGGCTGGGGGCGTGGGGTGGGGGTAGGGGCACATAATTCCCAGCCTCGGGGCTTGGAAACCTCCTCTCACCTCCAGGCCATGAGGGCTCCCCTTTGGCTTTTGCACTCTAAGAGCTTATGTTCTTGCAGCTCTTTAAAGCGCAGCCACTGCCCTAACCGGTGTGGCTCAGTGGATAGAGCATGGGCCTGTGGACTGAAAGGTCCCAGGTTTGATTCCGGTCGGGGGCATGTACCTTGGTTGTGGTCACATCCCCAGTGGGGGATGTGAGGTGTGCAGGAGGCAGCTGATCAATGTGTCTCTCTCATTGATATCTCTAACTCTCTCTCTTCCTCTCTGTAAAAAAAAAACAATAAAATATATATTTTTAAAAATAAAAATAAAGTGCAGCCACTTCTGAAGCCATCAAACGCAGAAATAACCAAAGTCTGAAAGGCGCTCCTCAGAAGCGTGTAGGAAAAGGTGAGTCAACCTGTGGGTCTCGACCCCTTCGGGGGTCGAACGACCCTTTCACAGGGGTCGCCTAAGACCCTCGGAAAATGCAGATATTTACATCTCAATGCATAACAGGAGCAAAATTCCATGGTTGGGGGTCACCACCGCATGAGGAACTGTATGCAAGGGTTGCGCGCGGCCTTGGAAAGGTTGAGAACCACTGCTGTATCCCAACCCCTAATGTCATTTCAAAACCTGGGGATGCTCTGGGCTACCCCATTGGCTAACGTGCTCCTCCCTGAAGACCCCGGGGGAGGCTTCGAATGTTCTCAGCCAAAGGCGCCTCGCTGTCCAGAGGAGAAAGGCCGCGGGTCTGTGGGAGCCCTTGGCGGCGGCTGGCGGGTTTGTGCCTTCTCTGCTCTCCCTCCTCCCCGCGCGGCTCAGAGCCCCTGAGGGGCGCTTTACCTCCATCTGATGAACTGGATCCTTGTCCTTTCTTCCAGGACATCCTGGCTCGAGCTGGTTAACAAATCAGACTTGGAGAGATGGTGCTTCACCTAGGAAATCCAGGGAGGGCCAGGCGTGAACGCCGCCCCAGAGGGACCCCCCAAGCCCGGACAGGCGCCACACCCTTAGCCCAGAGCCTTGGCCAGAGAGAGGACCTTCCGTCTTCCCCCTCCTCCCACCCCCAGGATGATGGTCTCCGACGCCCGTTACCACGTCTCTGGTCACATGGACATCTTGGCCGTGGATGGAAGGGGAGTTGTTGGATATCTTCTCCTTTATATCCTGGGAAGCCTCTTCTTCGGTCTGAAAGGCGAGTCATGAACCCCTCTCCGAGGGTCACTGGGTATCTGCCCCCTCTCCTCCCCCCCTCCCCCAATTCTCGCTCTTTTTCCTTTTCTTTGTCTCTTCCTCTCCATCACAGCACGCACGCCACACCACCACACGCACAAGCTCATCACCTCACGGTGCCTGCCGTGTGCTTGCCCACTGCCACCTCCCTGTGTGGTTCCGGGATCTCCCTAAGTCCTGGGCCTTGTCTCGAGGTACCCCTGAGACACCCTGGAGCTGGGGCGACACATCTGAAACCCTGCATCCAATACGCTGGAGAAGTGGCGATTCCAGCACGTCTCTTACAAACCCCCAAGCCCCAGCATCCTCTGGGACAGTGGTCGGCAAACTGCGGCCCGAGAGCCGCGGTTTGCCGCGCTGTTGCCTAATGAGTCTGCCGACCACTGCAATTCTGGGCCGTCTGGTGTGTGAGACACAGCGCTCGGCAGGGCCCATGAACTTGAGTTTCCTTCCCATTCTAAGCAGAGGGAGGTCCAGATCCCCGCCCCCAACGGAGGCCAGCTCTCTAGGATCGGGGGCACCCTGGATCAGAAAGGGATGGTTCACTCACTTTTTTCAACCAGTGCTCTACTACGGACACAGCCTCACTTTCCTCCACTTGAACGTCCTGCAACGAAGGGGTGAGCTGATGCCCTCAAAGTACCCAGCGACCCAGCCCCTCTCCTCGGTGCCTAGCCAGACGCCTCCATGGGAAGGTCTTCTCTCGAGCACTGCAGCGGGGGGCACTCCGAAGGGAGAGGACACAGGGGAGACGGAGACGGGTCTGCGTGGCTGCCCCCCCCCCCCCCGCTTCACCTACCGAACTGGTTTTAGGGGGGAAGGGCCACCCTACTCCTTTCCGGGCGAGAATGTACACAATCCATGTGGTGATTATCATCTTTGGACTCAGGCCAGGCCTCCTCCTTGGCTTCCTCGGGCCATGGAAGCAGCTAAGAACTCTTCTGGAACAGGTGGGGGTCATCGGAGGGAGGTGCCCACCTCATTGGCTGCCCACGGGTGAGGTAACAGTGCCCTTTATTCTCCAGCGGGGGGAGTGGAGAGAGGAAAGAGAAATCACAAAGTGAGCCACTCTAGTGATGCCACAGCTCAGAAATGGGGAGGTGTGGGGAGAGAGGGGGGAACAAGGGAGAGGGGGGAGCGTAAGGTATAGCCAAGATGAGCCAGAGAAAAAGACACAAGAGGGAAGTTACCAAATAATAGAGATTGTGGGCGGGGCTTATAGCGGGTCGCCCAGTTTTGGCAACGCTGAAGGAGAAAGGTATTTTATGAATCAAAAGAATAAATGTGTAACGGAAATGATCCAGGCCCTCTAAGATATTCATTCAAACAATGCCACTGGCATTTTTTTTATTCTTATTCTTCTACAGAGAGGGGGAAAGAGATAATCCAAAGAATATGAGACATAGCATAAAAAAGTGAAAGTACCATTTCTTACAGAAGATATTTCCTGATTATTCAGGTCACCCATGGATGGCGGACTGACTGCCTAGGTGGGAAGGACAGTAAAGTGGAAATGAAAAGGGGGTTGTGTCAGATTGGGGGGGAGAGCGGGATGGGAAGGGGCTCAGATAGCTGCTATTCCCATCTAGAACCTTCCCCCAAGAAATTGAAGGACGTTTGGAATATCCCAAAGAGCACTAAGCCGGTCTCAAAAGTAGTGACAGGCTAACCCTGAGACTGTTCTCAAAGTCTCAGAAACCCAGGCTGTAATTCTCTCTCTGCCACTAACTTGTCATGTGTCCTTAACCCAATGATTGGGTCAAGACTAATGATTAGTCACTCTGGTCATAGTTTGTCGTCATTGTTTTGCCTTCAAAGTGAAAATAATAGAATAATTCCTCTTGTTTTCTTCTAGCTCTAGTGTTCTATAGATATCTTCTCATCCTCATTCTAAAGAGTATTGGAAACCTTTATCTCATGCTCCCCAATTCCCCTAATATAACCACCATTCTCTTCACTCCCAACAAATCACCTCAACTTTCCATCTCTATTGGTCAGAAGGCCCCAGGCCCGTGGTCGGCAAACTGGGGCTCTCAAGCCACATGCGGGCGGCTCTTTGGCCCCTTGAGTGTGGCTCTTCCACACAATACCACGGCCTGGGCGAGTCTGTTTTGAAGAAGTGGCATTAGAAGAAGTTTAAGTTTAAAAATTTTGGCTCTCCAAAGAAATGTCACTCGTTGTCCTATTGATATTTGGCTCTGTGAACTAATGGGTTTGCCGACCACTGTCCTCGGTTATGCTAAGGCCACAAACAAGTGCCCACATCAAAAGGGCTTATTTCTCATTCTCAAAAACTCCACTGCAAGGTGAAGGATTCTTCAGGGTGGTTGTGCTCCGTGTGGTGACTTAAGAGATCCAGGGAGAATTCCATTTTCTGGTGCCGTGGCCTCAGGATGTGATTACCCATGATTCTCAACGCCAAGGAAGAGAATGCATGGAGGGGTACAGTCAGCCCTTCTCTTTCAGCTCAACGGCTTCTTCTTCAAGCTTTCCAGCCAACTGCTAATCCTATGACTGCAACCGGACCCCAAGGGAGACTAGCAATTGTAAATTAAAATAGGAAATTGTCAACATCTGTTTCTGCCACCATCTCATAAAAAGTATGTTTCCATCCTTACCAATATACTTGTAAATGTTAATATTCAAGAAATTAATGTGATTCAAAAACTAAAAATACATGACAATATATACTCCTAGAAGTTCCATCTCCTCCCCCTAGCTCTTCAACACTGTTCTTACTTAAGAAGTAAGGTTTTTATAAGTGTATAGGTTTGACATCCTGTGTTTGTTTCCAGAATAAATGGTACATGCATCTATTATCACATTGCATTACTATATTAAAATACATACAGTAAAATATACAACTACATGCACAGTTCAAAAAACATTTAAGCATGCATACACACGCACATGTACATAAAAACACACCAACGTAAACACATGTATGCTTTAACCACAACCCAGGTCAACATATATAACATTTAATTCTTTCATCCATTTTGAGTTTATTCTTGTGTGAGTGTAACAAGGGTCCCAGGTTCGATTCTGGTTTCATTTTTGCACATGTCTACCCATTTTCCCAACACCATTTATTAACAGGCTATCTTTAGTTCATTGTATAATTTTGCCTTCTTTGTCAAATAAAGGTGTGAATTTATTTCTGGGCTCTCCATTCTGTTCCATCTATATTTCTATTCATATGCAAATGCCAAGTGGTTTTGATTACTATAGTTTGATATTAGGGAGGATGATTCCTTCAACTTTGTTCTTCTTCCTTAAGATCACTGTTGCTATTCAGGGTCTTTTGTGGCTCCATATACATTTTTGGAAGATTTGTTATGGTTTTGTGAAATACACCATTGATAGCTTGATAGGAATTGCTTGAATCTGTAGATTGCTTTGAGTAATATGGACATTTTATTTTTATTTTTTAAATATATTTTATTGATTTTTTTTACAGAGAGAAAGGGAGAGGAATAGAGTCAGAAACATCGATGAGAGAGAGACATCCATTAGCCACCTCCTGCACAACCCCTACTGGGGATGTGCCCGCAACCAGGATACATGCCCTTGACCGGAATCGAACCTGGGACCTTTCAGTCCCCAGGCCGATGCTCTATCCACTGAGCCAAACCCGTTTCGGCAGTAATATGGACATTTTAATGATAGCAATTCTTCCTATCAAATAATACGATATATGCTTCCACTTAATATTTGTATCTTCCTCAGTTTATTTCTTCAGTGTCTTGCAATTTTCTGAGTACAAGTCTTCTTTCCATGGTTAAATTTATTCCTAGGTATTTTACTCTTTTTGAAGCAACTGTGAATGGGAAGTTTCCCTTCCTGGTAGTTCATGATTGGTTTATAAAAATACAATGATACCTGGACATGTGTTTTATATCCTGCTAGTTTACTGAACTAAGTTCTAGTAGTGTCTTGGTAGAATCTGTAGGGTGCTCTATATACAGTGTCATACCATTGCAAATAATTAGCAAGAGGTTAGGTGCCTCTCCTACGGGGTGACCCAGAGCCAATGGCTGATACAGGGATATACTAGTAAAAGGCCACCCCTTGTCTTAAGAGGGGGGCACTTCCGTGGTGATCCCCGTGAATCTGGCCAAGGCTAGGATTCACCACAAAAGCAAGCAAACGAACAAATAAGCAACCGTGTTGGGTCATTGCCAACCACGTTGAGCCATCCTCCTTCCTCCAATGCTATTTTTCCTGAAGAGCATTCCCGCTCTACCACCTGCATTAGGCTGTGCATATAGGGAATTCATGCCGTCAGAAGACTCTAAAAAAGAGAGAAACTACTACCGATTTTTACTTAACCCATAAGGCTACGGTGAGCACCAATGAAATACATGTAAAAGAAGTTTATTTCCAAGTGTTGGCCCTGAGTTCAAAGTATGAAGTTATGGCCAATTTCTTAATTAGAATAGAGTCCCTTAAATAACGTAATTATGAAACAAGGGCCCCTAAAAATTAAGCACTTTTAAAAATTAAGACCAGGTGGGGAGGGGCTGTCTGCTTTTAAAAATTGAGACCAGGCCCCTAACTGGTTTGGCTCAGGGGATAGAGCATCGGCCTGCGAACTCAAGGGTCCCAGGTTCAATTGTGGTCAAGGACATGTATCTTGATTGCTGGCACATCCCCAGTACAGGGTGTGCAAGAGGCAGCTGATTAATGTTTCCCTCTCTCATTGATGTCTCTATCTCTCTCTCTCCCTTCCTCTCTGTAAAAAATCAGTAAAATATATTTTTAAAAAAATTAAGACCAGGTTCTATGAGAAATCTCAGGCTGTTCAAGATGGTCTTCTAAAGAAAAGGGAAGGTGGGAAGATGTAACAGGAACCAGATAGGAATGAGAATGCAGAGATCATTGAAACAAAAGGAAGCCAGACAGACAGTAGAGGGCTCTCCCAGTCTAACAGCCCCACTCATGGCTTTTAGGGGATCTCAGATGGAGACTCTGCACACCATGGCCGATGCTTTAAGTTTGTAGACGGACCTACTTTCACTTTTGTTTGTTTAGTTGGTGGGTTTGTTGATTTCCTCACTTGGACTAAAGGCATTCGATGAGAATGCTATATTTTGGTATTTGCCCTCCACCTAAGACCAACTACAACGGAAAATAAGCATAGTGGTTGATAACCAGAGCATATTGTGGAGACAGGACAGAGGAAGAAGGGATGTGAGGACAGGAGAAAGGTGATGTGATAAAGGAGGTGCAAGGCAGGTAGTTTAGATCCACCAATCAACTTGGAAATGACCCGGTGAGGCTGGGTGCCTGCTAAGCCCACAGGGAGTCACTGAGCCACTGGCTCCTAGGTGTGAAACGTGGTCCAGAGCCAACCTGCTGGAGACACATTTAGACAAAATGCTATCAAACCAAGAAAAAAAAGAAAACTATCTTTGTCACATAATTGAAAAGTCAGCCTATCTTCTGGTTCTTAATGGTTTGGGATATTGTTAAAAAAAAAAAAAAAAAAAAAAGTCCACATTGAAAAATATGTGCATTTTCCCTAGCCAGTTTGGCTTGGTGGCTAGAGAGTCAGCCTGTGGACTGAAGGATCCCTGGTTCCATTCCAGTCAAAGACATGGACTTCACCCTGACTGGTTTGGCTCAGTGGATAGAGCGTCGGCCTGCAGACTGAAGGGTCCCAGGTTCCGGCAAGGGCATGTACCTTGGTTGCGGACACATTCCCCAGAAGGGGGCGTGCAGGAGGCAGCTGATAGATGTCTCTCTCTCATTGATGTTTCTAACTCTCTATCCCTCTCGCTTCCTCTCTGTAAAAAAATCAATAAAATATATTTAAAAAACAAAAAAAACATGGCCCTCAGATGCAGGCTAGGCTCCTCCCCGGCCTGGGCCCTGGTCAGAGCGTGTGCAAGAGGCAACCAATTGATGTGTTTCTCTCACATCGATACTTGTCTCTCCCTTCTCTTCCACTCTCTCTAAAAATCAATGGAAAAATACCCTCGGGTGAATATATATATTTTTAAAAAGTGCATTTGACACAGGGATAAGCAAGTCCCCTTCCGGGTTATGCTCAGGTGCTGTCCTCAGGGAGGCCCACGCTGAGAACGCAATGTTCAGCTGCATCTGAGACCGACACCTCACCCTGCTCCAAGTCCCCCATCACCTGTGGCTGCCCTGTATTCTACGTGATTCTCTTACGGCCACACTGTACTCTACACGATTCTCTTATGGCCGCACTGTATTCTACGTGATTCTCTTACGGTACGAAGTGTTTCTTGCCGGTCCCTTCCCATTAGCATGTGAGCTGGGAAGAACAAAAACCCAGTCTCTTTCGTTCCCTGTCGGGTCCCGAGTGACAGGGACAGGGGACTAACACGTCATCCTATGGCCCTCGGTACACATCTGCTTAGGGGATGAGGAGGAGTGTTCCTTAACTCCTCTCAGAACCGTGTTAGCCTTCGACTTCAAAACGGGCTGCTGAGGGAGACCTCAGCCGGAGGGGACAGGAGACCACCCCTGGGGACAAATCAACATGAGCAGTTACGCTTTTTTAGCAAACGTTTATTTATAGCAAAATACAAAACAGTTCTGCAGCAGCCTAACGTTACATGAGAAGCAGATAGTCCTAAACTTTGTCATCCCTTTAACTCGCGACGCGTTCCACGCACACCTGCAGGGGCTTACACAGCGGCTCAGGCGATGCGCCTCTTTTTTGTCTTTGCTTTGCGTTTGCTCACGCGTGTGTTCGCTTGTTTCATTTTTGACTCCCTACGTGCACATGCAGTGTGACTGGCACCGAGCTGGTTAGGTAGCCGGCAAGCCTGAAAATGCCAGCGAGTGTGGAGCCTGGCGTGGCTGCCCGAGCCACGGCCACCCGAGCCACGGCAGCCTGAGCCACGGCAATCTGAGCCACAGCAGCCGGAGACTCGTCCTCTCCCTAAGGGAGTTAGAGGCGTCACTCGGTTTCTCACTGGCGAGAGGCTAATGAGGCCAAAGACTCGCTGACCTTGGCGGCCAGGGAAGGCATAATTGCTCAGGGCCTCAGAGCAGGCGTGGCTCGGGGGTCCTCTCGAGTCGGGTCTTCTTTGTTGATCAGGAAGAGGGGGGAGGACCACCCATCAGAGCCCACCTGGAGAAGCAGCAGCTAGAACAGGCCCAGACCCAGGGAGGAGGGGTCAGGGGTCATTGTAAAAGGGTATCCCCCCAATTTCTCAAGAAAGCCAGCAAGAGCTGAGCAGCGGGTCCCACCCGTCCGGGCGGTCTGTGATTTGGTGGTTGGAGGTGCCTGCCTCCCGGACGGGCCCGTTATAAACGCTGAGGGTTTGGAGACTTGGAGGAAAAAAGCACCTAGTGGGGAGCGTGGCTGCTCCCACATACCCCTCCACTTCCTGACGGTGAGGGGGAAGGGATGGAGACAAGGCACAGGCCATTGCCATGACCACCCCACTCCCAGAGTCCATCTGGGCCTCCCTCTCAGAGCATTCACTTTGGCATGTGCACCTGTATGCACCCCACAGACGTGTATATACATACATACACACACACACACACACACACACACACACACACACACACGCCAGCCCTCGCACATGCGCACACCCCAGCACAAAGGCCTGGTTTCCTTTCAGCGTCAACTCGGGAAGCAGAATGGTCCCACCTTCACCCTCATCATCCTCTGCTCCAGAGGGTCCCCGTGGCCCCGGGTCCCCAGGACCCAGCCCCAGGCTTGGCACTCGCTGGCATTCCCAGGCCTCTGAGAAGAAGGTGACAGAGCAGAGTGGAGCACATGCTCATATAAGGCTTTGGTACAGCACCGATTTAATGTTCGTACGAGGTGGACCGCTAAGTTGTCTTGCAGAAGAAAAAAAAGCTGACTGAAAAAATAGTGTTTTTATTTACTTTTCAGTTACATACCTGAAGTTCAAATAGTAAGCCTCGAGTTGCCATTCAAGTTCACACTCACAAGGTGTTCCGTGTGCAGCTGTACAACGTGTTGGTTTGTCTCGAATCGTTAACCCAAGTCAGCCAACCAGTGCCGTGAAGTCAGCTGCCTGTGACCACTGACTTTAACCGGTCCAGACATACAGAAAAAACACAAAAGCCACCCGACCCCTCCCCCACTTCCCTCCCCACATCCCTGGGGGGCGGGGGGATTAAATAAAAACAAAAGAAAACAAAATACAGCGAAGTTTAAGGAACCAGTGGAGCAGAGGAGGTGCAGTCCAGCTGGCCTCTTCAAGAACAGCACCATAAAGCACCCTAGCGCGGTGATGTTGTAATACTCGACATTCGAGAAATGGGAACGAGTCTGAAGGGTCTTGCGAAGACCTGGCATGGATGGAGGCTGACCCCACCCCCACCCCCGAGAGGAAGTTGAAGGAGGAAAGAAGGGAGTCTGAAATGAGAGCGAGAACTCCCAGGTGTGAAACTGGTAAGTCATATCCAGACTCGTTAGAAAAGAAGAAGGAATGCAAGAGGCATCTAGAGGTATGGACTCTTTTTAAGAGGTCTCGAGGAGGCGGCCTCAGAAGCCCCCCACCCACCCACACTGCCTAGTCACCCCCACCTCAGCATGCCCACAGAGCACGGGGTGACGTGGGGGAGCGCAATGCCGGCAAAATTGCCTCCAGCTGTGCAATGGAAGAATTCGGTCCAGGATGATCATTTCTCCTGGGACAAGAGGAAGTGTTGGAGATCAAAGGAACCAGTCGCTGGCGGGACACAGGGTGTGGTCCCTTCCAGTCGGTGGCGATGGAGAAGGGGCCCCTGGAGGAAACACGGCCCGACCGTGCCCTCCATCCCTGGGCCCCCGCAGATGGTAGTTCGGAAATGAAATCCCATGAGACGTTAAGATTTTTCGAGATCGATGTCTACGACTTGGTAAATGGAGCTTTAAACTGCTATTCTCTACTAAGCCAACCATTCCCCCGGTTAATACTTCAGTCTAACGTTCCAGCAATGGAGGTCGTTACAGAAGGTACCCCCTCTCCCAGGCCCGGGGCACTATTCAGAGACACCCCACACTCCAATGTCATGGTCAGGTGCGCTGTGTAGGCCTCCTCTTTCCCTTCGTCCTATTATCCTGTCAACCTAACATGGACAGCAAACGGAAGTGGAGCAACCCAGCAAAAAGCCAAAGAGCCGTGAACACACCCCGCATCCCCAAGCTGCTGGTAGATGCAAAGGAGAGAAGGCGGGGGCCCACACTGATCTTCGGGTGAGCAATTCCCAGGGGGTCTGTCTGCTCCCAACACTCGTTCCACACAGCAGACGGAGGTCGCCAATTAAAACAATTCCACTGCCAGGGAGCCGGGAATACAGCTCCTGTTCCTGGAAGAGGCTGTGGGCTCAAAGGCGTAACCAGGGCCTCCATCCCACCGACCTGACCATTGATTAGAGGCTCGAAGGCAGGAAGTTTTGTGGACTCCAATCCCATCAGATCTCAATCCACTGATGCCTTTCGGAAAGACTGGCTCTTCAGAGAAACTGAAGATCTTTGAAAGATCTTTCCTCTCCAATGTCTACCTTCTCGCCATCTTTCTCAGGGCATGTGGCCAGCATTCTGGAAAAGGCAGAGGTAAGAAGGACACCCGCTCCGAGCTCCAGAATTTCAAGGTAAAGGCTAAGTCTCCTGTCCTCACTTTTGTTCGCATAACTGAAGAGCCCAACTGGAGGCTGGAGGATGGGATGTGTCAGGTCAGGGACCTTGACCTCATACACCTGGTGGCCACTGAAGTGTCTACGGATTGAGCCTTTGACTTAACGTGGACAGGAGTTGAGTTGAGAACAACACGAGACCCCGTGGAGGGTCTAGCCCTCGGAGGGGCCTGTCGTGCTGAAGTAATTTATTCTGCCAGTGGCATGTGCACCAGAGGCGGGACAGGGTGCGTAGAGCAACAGAGGAGGAGGGCTCGAGAACAGGAAGACGCCTTTGTGGGGGGGGAGGGGCGGCAAGCCAGGGAGGGGGGCACAGAATGCACCCCTTTGTCTCTTGCTCAACCTCCCTACGGATTCTTACAGGAAACAGGTGGCTGTCTGCCCCTCCGGCTTCCGGAGAAGACTGCAGGACAGACACACAGCCGCGTGGACCCGGTACTGGAGCCCTACTCTCCTTCAGCGTCCTGGGAAACTGGGGGTGTTCTGAGCAGGTAATTTGGGGACCCCCAGGACAGTGCCTGAGGGAAGGGCAGTGACCCATAAGGTCTACATCATGGAGGCAGGAGGGTCAGGAGTCAGACTCAAGCTCTACCCTACCAGCCCTTCTCCTCCCATGACGCCCCAAAATGTGAAGACAGTCCTTCCGGTGGCTGAGGCCTCTGGGTCCGCTAAACATCAAACTGCGCGAGACCAGAGCTCTAGGGCAGCCGCCACTTGGGCTGGGGAAGGGGGTTCTATTGCCTTTTAGCTGACAAGCCGATGAGAGCTGAGAGGCTCACCCCCGAGTGTCTCCTGGCTGCCTGCACCC
The DNA here is from genome assembly GCA_004026805.1 of Lasiurus borealis. Lineage (NCBI taxonomy): Eukaryota > Metazoa > Chordata > Mammalia > Chiroptera > Vespertilionidae > Lasiurus > Lasiurus borealis. The sequence continues at coordinate 6,812 of PVJN01031162.1, read as the reverse complement.
CCTGGCCCTGCACCAGCTCCAACACAAGGCTCGCAGCTCCTGGCGAGTCCGAAGACAGAGCCAGCACCGGGCGCCACTGCCAGGGCTGCCGGGTGTGCGGCTCTCGCAGCCAACACGAGGCCTGGGATTCTCAGAGGCACCCTTTGGGGCACCCACCGTTTCTGGCTCCAGCACAAGGAAGCTCCTGCTCCCTGGAACCTCTAGTCTGGGTCAAGTTCTTCCGATGCCCTTGTCAGCTCTCTAAGGCCCAGGCAGGTGCCCGAAGGAGTTTCCACCTGGCTCCCACCTCCCTGCTATGCCCGACGGCCTTCTCTCACTCCTCATCCTCCACCGAGTGTCCTGGGATGGACCCATCCCATCTCCAATGCCACCTTATTTTCCAAATAAAGCACTAACGGGGGGGGAGGGGGGAAGAGGGGGGCGGAAGAGCATATATAGCGTATTTATACCAGCTATCGCATTCACACTGGTTCCAAGAAACTGCAGCGAGAACAAGCAGGGTTTTCTTCTCCGAGACAGTCCGTGCCGTCAGCCTCGCAAAGCTATGAGACGCCCCCCTCCCGCCGCCACGCCCCCCAGGTGGGCCCGAGTCAGGACAGGTACTGTGAGCCCGATGCCTTCAGAGGAACCGAGTGCCAACCCACAGCAACCAGGGGGCGAAGGTGACTCTCCATCCCCACCATACGCAGCACCTGTGCCCACCGTTTCCGGCCACAGCGTCCCCATCCCAGTGACCAGCACCCTGAGGGTCCCGGGTTACAGGGCCGTCCGATCCGGTCGCTCCCACAACCTCCAGCTCACCTGTCCCTTTCGCACGTGGAGCGGGTGGCTGCTTTTAGATTTGTCACACACACACATTTCCCTCAGAAATACCCAAGCAACTCTGAACAGAGCGTCTCAAAGGAAGAGGCAGAGGGGAGGGCTGGGGAAGGGGGTGGGAGATGGGGCACCAAGGCATGAGCTAGTATCCTGCTCCAAACATCTCTAAGCACAGGTACAAAAATAAAGCGAACTATGACTTCATATAGATATAGAGATATATAGATAAGCTAGCTAGCTAGACTGTATATAGGTCTCCTCTCTATGTATATACGTGTGCTGAGGGCACCAGGCCCCGCTCCTCTGGCCCAGTTCCGACTCTGGCCCTCCCATTCCCCCCGCCCCAGATGTCTCCCGCTCATCACTATTGCACCCGCCCACCCTTATAGCTAAGTCCCCCCGTCTCCTTAAAATAGAGCGAATTCTATGTATATATTTATATATTGTATATACAATCTCCATAAAAAATACACCCACCTACCCAAACAGAAGTTGCCTACCAGAGAAAAGGTCAACTGGAAAGAGGCCGAGGCGCCTCAGGTGAACTAGTGTGTCCCTACGAATCTCTTCACACACGTACACACACATACACACACACAGCACCAACACACACCATAAATACCCACACACCACACACACAAACACCCCACCATCGCACACAAACATACATCACGCACAAGACACACGCATCATAAACACACCACCATCACACACACACGCACATGCATGCACACATGCATCCTCACACACATACTCTTACTTCCTGAGCCCAGGAAAGGAGCACAGAATAGACACCCGGCTGGGAGCGAAAGCCCACACTGAGAATCTGGGAACGCCGGAGGGACGGGTGAGACAGTCCCTTCTCTGTCCCGGCCAGGACACAGTCTACTCAGGACAGACCTTTGATGGTTGGCAGTAGGCAATTTATAAACATCCATCGATGGAGTGACGGGCAATTTCCCTTCTAAGGACTGCAACGTGACCACAAGAAGGTCCATTCCCCTCCACCGGAAATGTGGTTCCCTAGATGCCCTCACTTAGAGGAAGCAAAAAGGCCCTCCGTCTTCATGACCGATACGAGGAGAGTTGGCATTTGTCCCTTCCGTCTACATACGTGAACACCCCACACATGGCCCAAAAGCATGCTTGTGGCATTTCTAAGGCTGAAAATGCAACTCCCCCCTCCCCAGCCCCACCTCTCTCCCCTCCCAGACTCCCTTCCCCACCCTCGCGGTCTCCCCAGCGTAAACCATGCACAAAGGTCAAGATCCCTGGAGCCATAAATAAGTGCGGGAAGGAAGGAAAGGGAACCTAATTGGTGTGTTTATGGGGTGCGGCGGCAGACCTTGCCCTGGCTCCTAAAATTAAGTCCAGGAAACCCCGCGCCAGGGACGGGGGAGCACGTTTCCCTGAGGGCCAGGCCTGTGACCATCTCTTGGGAGGGAAAAGGCAGAACCAGGGACCAGGGGCAGGAACTGAAAAATCGTGTTCCACTCTAATCCCCCGCCCCCCCCCCAGCTCTCCCGGCCAGGGCTCCAGAGCTGACAACTGTGTCATCACTTCTCTTCAGAAACCCCCCAGGACCACGACAGGCCCACACAGGAGAGAAAACCCACATGGCTTCCACGGCTGGCTGCGGTTCTCACCAAATCATTTTGCAAACAAGATACTCGGGACTCTTCCTTCTCGAGGCATGGCCAGCTGTAAAGAATTGTTGTACTCCTTCTTCCTGTTCCCTTATCCTACCCGGAAACCCTCTCTGGGGGCCCGTGGATCAGACTCATCTCTGAGGGATTATTCCATCAGCTTCAAACAAGGTCATGAAAAACACTTCCGCCCTCTCAACCGCCCAGCACGCCGAACAGCGGGCGAGGATGTGTTATTCGCTCCTGACAGACATAACTGGAAAGTACAGACGGGGAGGCCCAGGAATAAAACACCGGGCCAGTGTGGCCGCACTCCCAGTCAGGGGAGGGGCCGTGACAGTCACCCCTAACCAGACGATGACGAGCTGCAGGGATGCTGAAGTCCAATCCGGGCTCTGAGTGTTGGCGCCCTGACTGGTTTGGCTCAGTGGATAGAGCGTCGGCCTGAGGACTGAAAGGTCCCAGGTTCGATTCCAGTCAAGGGCATGTACCTCGGTTGTGGGCACATCCCCAGTGGGGGGTGTGCAGGAGGCGGCTGATCGATGTCTCTCTCTCATCGATGTTTCTAACTCTCTATCCGTCTCCCTTCCTCTCTGTAAAAACTCAATAAAATATATTAAAGAATAAAAAGAAGAGATATGTCCATCTGCCTCCTGATCTGCAAGGGGGCAGAGCTGGGGGCATCAAAGAGGACAGAGGCACCTGCTCTGGTCTTAGTGTAAATCTCTCCTCTCCTGCGTCAGCCGGACGGGGGGGCCTTAGTCTACCGAAGGACGAGAAAGAGGGGGAGCCACCTCCAGGTAGCTAGCTGTGGTATAGCTTCCTGGTCTGAAGGGGGTCCCCGCCCCTCAGAAGGAAGGACAGTCAATGCCAAGGCCCAGCCCCGGCCCCTCGTCTCCATCACCAGCGACGGTGCTTTAGGAACAGTTAGTTTCAGGCCCTGGAAGAGGGGGGAGGACACCTGCCACCTCTGCTGATGAGCAGGAACCCATGGAGCTCACACCAGAGCCAGGACAGCCCGGAGTCTCAAACAGGGCCCTCTCTGGAGGTCTGAGGAGCTTCGGGGAACGAACAGATCAAGCTGAAAGACATCAGAACGCGGTGTCCTTGTTTGCTGTGGGCACTTAGAGCTAGAGGCAAGTTCTAGAAGCCAGGGAGCCCAGCTTAGAAGCTAGACCTCTTCCAAGACCCCATGTGGGCCCAGGTGGCAAGAGCACACCCCCACAGTCTGTCTGCAGTAACAGGACCACTCTCCCACACCTGCCCCCCAAGTGAGCTGCACGGCCACGCCCTCTCAGCCCGCCCTCATCCTGAGATGATCTCCAACCTGCACGCGGCACCCTCAGGGGCAGCTAAGTCATCATGGTGCCCAAAGAGCAGGGTAAGCCTTGATGTCCCCCAGCTTTGGTCCCAGGACCCCCACTTTCTCCTCTGTGGCTGACCCTCCTCTTCATTCTCCTTCCGCCCTCACAGACACCTGGGCACGAGAACGTGCCCTCCTCCCTCTGCCCCAGCTTGGGAACCCCACTTTCTGAAGGCCCACCCCATCCATCACCTTATTCATTCTGGACCTGGATGTTAGCACCCCTCCTGGGCCCTCTCCCCAAAGCAGCAAGTGCAGCTGGGGGGGGGGGCGCTCAGAGCTTCCTCCCTTTTTGGGGGGACAAGACAGGAAGGCAGGGCTGGGCCGGGAAGCTGGGGAGACCCTGTACCCTTCCCAGAGGGAACCCCTCCTTCCCTCTGCTCCCAGCAGCCCCTGTGACGGCCGAAGCTCCTCTTCACGCAGGCACAGCAAACCCAAAGTTAACCTTGAGCGTCTTCTCTTACGTCTCCCCGCGTGACCCTAAAAGTACGTTATGTGCAATTCTCCCCCAGCCCACGCCGAGCCTCCCAAAGCTTTTCCTAACAAAACCGGAAGCAGCCGCTCCGGTCACCCACGCCCCGGCCCTGGGTCCTAATCCTGGGCTGGCAGTGTCGCCTGATGCCCCGGAAGTCTGTTTCTCCCCTGCAGCTGCTGTTCTGTCAGCCTTGGGGAGGATAAATAAATAAATAAATAAAAACCGGCTTGGGGGAAATTCTACCTCTTCATCCTCCCCCGTTTTCTCTGCGTGAAAAAGACCCGGGAAGACTACCGACAGCAGTTCGACCCCCAAACGTTGGGATCCCCAACCCCAAATAAACCCAGAGAGCGTGAGGGAGATCCACCACTTCTCACCCCATTCCACCCCCGCCGCCCCAAGAGGGGGACACAGGCCTCTTCGAAGGGGGACAGGGACCCTGCCAGCCCCAGGAATGAAGCAGCTTTCCTGCTGAGAAAACAGAAGCTCAAAAGGCCCCTCACATGCACGCCCCCCTGTCCCCCTCAAGGAGAGCTCAAGGAAGACAGGCTCCTGCCCCGAAACCCACCTGTGCTATCGAGACGCGGGACCCCCCTTCTCCTGACGGCTCATTTTCTTTCCCCCAACCACGGCGGCAGCGGGTCCCCCACGTGCTTGACAAGCTCCTTCTCAAAGCATCGGACCCTCCTCCCGGCCCACGAGACCCGCTGAACCTGACCCAGCCGAGGCGTCCAGGCATGGTGCAGCGGGGAGGGGCGGGCCAAAGATGAGACCCAGGAATTGGTCTTCATCTGAGCTCCTTCCCCGGCGAGGCGGCCAGACTTTGAGCGGGGAAGGATGGAAGACATTTGCTCTCGAATACAGTGGAACCTGAAAGTCCTAGGAAGCTGAAGAGAGCTCACTGCAATCGTCCGGGGACAGAGAACAGAGGACACGTGGTCCTTAGGAATGGCTGTACCCCCTCTTGCACAACCTCACGCAGGCTCTCCCCCACCCCCGTCCCTAGCACCTGAACGTGTGCCAGAAACATCATCCCTCCATCCGGGGGGACAGAGGCGCTGCATTCTGGCGATCCCCATCCCAGTCCTAGCAGGAGGTACAGAGACAGCTCCCAGGAGGTAGGAAGGCGGCTGGCCTGCAAAGACACTGTCACGGAAGGAAGCGCTCTCGGGAGGAGAAAGGAAGCCGGGCCCACTCGGGGAGATGGCCTGTGTCCTCCCCTCGCCCTCCGCAGGCCCCGCACAGCGGCCTGTCCAGTGGCTGCTGGCCTGATGCGCTGGAGGGGAGGACGCGGCCAGAGGAAGGAAAGAAGGAAATCAGCACCTTGGACAGCACTGGTGACAGTCAAGGTGGTGGGGTCCCCCTTAGCTCTCTGGCTTTGGCTCTCGATCCTGTATGACACCTCAGCAAGGCAAAGCGTCCCCCTCATCTTCTCCTTTTGTAACCAGAAGAGCCCAGAATTCTAACACAAGGCTGAGCAAGTCTGACCTAATCATCCTGAAGACCCACCTCCCTGCTATCCCACATCGGCGGTGCAGCTGGGACCCAGCCCAGGGGAGAAACGGCAGGTCGGGAGCACAGCCAGAGGCTCCTGATGCAGAGCCAGGCCCTGTGCCCAGCAGGGGTGCCCGTGACTGCTGATGGGCTAGGGGCAGAGGCAGTACTGCCCCGGAAGGAAGACTGCCAACACCCCCGGCTCCTGCTGGCTGGGGCCGAGGGCCGGTGGAAGGTGGAGTTGGATGTCCAGAGAAGGGTAACATTAGCCGGCAGGTCTGGGGTCCACCCCAGGGCACAGGCCCCGCCCCGGCGAGGAGCCCGTTGACAGACAAGGGCCAGACATGGCCCTTTCCACCTCTTGCACGGAGCGTTGTTGCATTCAGAAACGGGACCATGGCTGCGCCCGGGGTGGCCGACCCGAGGGGAACTGGTCCCCACGAGAGAAAGGAAGCACCGGGTCTGGGTGGCGGGGGGCCCAGCCCTGAGCGGAAAGCTCCCGGCAGGAGCGGCTTCCTGCTCTCGGAGGCCCCGCTGGCCTCCGTCACGGGGCTGGGCCACGGGCAGCTGCAGCAAGACTGGCAGCTGCCTCCAGTGCTTGGACTCGGCCGATGTGCGAGCAGGTGACTGAGGAGAGGTAGATGTCCCCACACCCAGCAGGACGGCAGCACCAAGAAGGAAAGACTTCGAGGAACCCGCCAGCCACCTGGATCCGGGCGGCCAGCAGGGCGGCCCCGGCACAAGAGGAGAGAAGAGAAAGCAGACACGCCCATCCTCCTCGGACTCTGCCCTGTGCCTGGGCAGTGCCATCATTTGACGAGAGAGAGAGAGAGAGAGAGAGAGAGAGAGAGAGAGAGAGAGAGAGAGAGAGAGTTTTAAGATGACCTTACAGAAGCGTCTGGTGCTAACAGTTTGAAGTAGGACAAGATTTGGGCAAAGCTCCTCTTCCACCTTCCTTCCATGCCTCAGCCAGTTCCACTTAAACAGAACCAGGGGAAGAGAGGGGGTCCAGAGC
>PVJN01031161.1:0-25074 GCA_004026805.1 Lasiurus borealis | reverse complement strand
GGTGCCAGGGAGATGCTGTGACCCAGAAACCAAAAGTAGAAGGCGGAGGGCGGGGGGCCTCGAAGCTGGGTGGTCAATGGGGCCAAATGCTGCCTGATATGGGCAGGCAGGCCGATCAGCAGCAGTGGGGCTGAGGCTGGGGGGAAGGGGGGGGCACTGGGTGGGCGGGCCTGGCACAGCTTTCCTCCCAGGGAGCCCGGGGGCGGGAGCCAGATTGCGGTGGGTTCACGGCGTGTGGGAGGTGGGAAGAGGAGGCGGCGGATGTCGGACACTTGTTCTGGAAGTTTGGCAGCGAGGGAGGGAGGAAGGAAGTGGCCCCGCCGAGAGAAAGGTTCTTGGTTTTAAATTTATTTGTTTTTAAATATCGGGGGCAGGGTGGTTGCTTATTTTTCCAGAATGAGGGATCCCTGGGTGTGTTGGAGGAAGCAGCCAGTGAAAACCCTGAAGTGAAGACCCTAGAGACTGTCAGGATCCCTGGCAACCAGACGCCCAGCGTGGAGTACAGCGTGGGGACAGGGCCTGGTGACTGTGCGGCCTCCACAGGCCCACTGACAGGGTCCCTGTCTGCAGAGACCCGAAGGCTCTGAGTACTCGGGGGAAGGTCGGGGGCTCCTCTGGAGCAGCGGTTCTCAACCTTTCTGATGCCGCCACCCTTTCATACAGCTCCTCATGCGGTGGTGACCCCCAACCATACAATTATTTTCGTCGCTACTTCATAACTGTCATTTTGCCTCTGTTAATGAACTGTAATGTAAAATTATTTTCGTCGCTACTTCATAACTGTCATTTTGCTACTGTAAATAAGTCGTCATGTAAATATCTGATGGTCTGAGGCTCTGCAGCAGCGGTTCTCAGCCCGTGGGTCACAGCAGGGTCACCCAAGACCATGGGAAGACACAGATATTTACATGACGATTCATCACTGCAGCCAAGTGACAGTTATGAAGTAGCAACGAAAATGATTTTATGGTTGAGGGTCACCCCAACATGAGGAGCTGGATGAAAAGGGTCGCGGCCTCAGAAAGGTTGAGAACCGCTGCGCTAGAGGGTGTTGGCAGTGACCAGTCTTGGGCAGCAGGCATCTCTCCCCATCCCCACAGAGTAGAGGCTCCCACAAATGGCTCCGAAGGAAGTAGGATTGGGGCTCCTCATCTCCATCTTTCAGATAGGGAAACCGAGGCCCAGAAGGATAATCGAGCTGGTAATCGAGCTGGGTGAGGCCCCAGGTCTTTCCAGCTCCCCATGACACGCTCCTGGTGCTGCCCCTAACGGCCACGTCAGGCCAGAGAGGGTGATGAGCCCCTGTGGGCTGGCAGCCAGCAATTCCCAGGACACACGCCTGCCAGGCAGCCAGAAAGCCATTTCCCCGTGCGATTCCTGCTTTTCACAGCCCATTAGCACGTTCCCGCATTCTCAGCCATGCCGGACCCACTCTCACCGGGCGCCCTCTCCATCTGTCGGGTGGAGAGGTGGGACAGCCCGGCACGGCCTCCTGCCGGCTCACATTCATGCCCGCACACCCCCCGGGGGCAGGCTGCGGTGTTTGGGGGAGCAGCCCCTCCTCACCTCGGGCCCCGCCTCCTCTCTCTCCTAGCTTGCTTCTTCCCTGCGCCTGGCAGGCCAGGTCCATTTTGTTTCTGATGAGGCCAGCTGTTCGCATCACCTCGAGGTAATGATGCCTATAAAAGGCGTTGTTTCCCGGGCATTTACTGTGCTCCAGGGACCGTGCTAACCCATTGCATACCGTATTGCCACGGAGCCACTGAGAGAGCTGCACAGGGTGGGCACTGCTCTGGCTGGGTTTCACAGGGCAGAAAGGGGCTCCCCCAGGTTAAGGCGCCTGCTGGTAAACGGCTGAACCATGACTTGAACTCTGCTTGCTCTGGTCCTGAAGAACCTGTCATCCACACAGAACGTCACTATCCAACAGGGGATCATTCGCCACACACATATTTCAGTGAGAGAGGATGAAGCATTCAGGCCTTCAGTCCACTGGCCACATTGCAAGAGCCACAGTCACAGGAAGCTAATGGCTGCCAATTGGACAACGCAGAGCCATTCCACTGTCACCCACAGCTAGTTCTGCGGGCGGCGCCGGTGTAGGATATTAAAGATGGAGAGGCCTCTGCGAGTTAGCCTCCTCCAGACCCCAAGCCCACGCTGCAGATGGAAAAACTGAGGCCACCCCCTGCCCAAGACCTCCCAGCACAACAAAGGAGGCCTGAGATTCCGACCCCCAGTGTCTCTCTGTCTCACACTCAGCCCTCCCTGCCCACCTTCTGTAACTCTCTCGATAGCGTGCACACACACTTCAAACGCAAAGCGTCTGTGCTTTGTCCCACCCAGAGCCGCATGGCATCATGGACACCAGGGCACAGGCAGGGCTGCCGGCACACGCCTGTGAGCAGCCACGTTTCCTTGACCCCTTTGCAACCAGGACCCTTTCCCAGGCCCTCCCAGGACCCTCCCACGACACCCTGCTCTCACACAGAGCCCTCACAGGCAGGCCTTCCTCTTGGGAGCCCTGGTCACTCCTCCGCCCTGTCCTCCCCACCTGGGCTTCCTCCCCTCTCCCTCTCTGTCCTGTTTCCAAGCTCCTGCCCACCCACTTGCTGGCCACCTGCTCGGCTCGGAGCCGGGGGAGGAGTGGGCCGGCTCTTCTGTCTGCCAAGGCAGCTGCCTGCGGCCACTCGCTCACGCTGGGCCAGAATGCAGAAACATGCCCTTCTGAAGCAGAAGATAAAAGAGGAGGAAGTGAGGCCAGCAGGCTCGCTGCCCCCGCTCTCATTTTTCCTGCAGGCTTCCCCCTGGCCCTCCTCTCCCCGATCCCGGCACCTGGGCAGGCGGGGAGGAGCCCTCCTACTCCGGACACAGGTCTGAGGCTGCCCAGCTGGAAAGAGGGGCTCAGGGCCCTCTTCGCCCCGTTTGCAGCTTTATGTGCCTGGCGCCGTGCCCAGAGTTTGGTCCTTCTCTCCTTTAATCTCCTCCACAAAGCCAGGAGGCATGTGCTGTGATTGTCCCCATTTTATAGGAGGAGACAGAGAGGTGCGGCACCCAGTTCAACATCACACCGTCCGGTGGGGGTGAGTCCTGATCAGACCATAGGGCTTTGTGTGCCTAGAGCCCCTGCTCTGGAGTCACATTCTCTCTCTTTTTTTAAAATATATTTTATTGATTTTTTACAGAGAGGAAGGGAGAGGGATAGAAAGTTAGAAACATAGATGAGAGACATCAATCAGCCGCCTCCTGCATGCCCCCTACAGGGGATGTGCCCGCAACCGGGATACATGCCCTTGACAGGAATCGAACCTGGGGACCTTTCAGTCCGCAGGCCGACGCTCTATCCACTGAGCCAAACCGGTTTCGGCAAGTCACATTCTCTTGCTGTTGGTGCAGTTGGAAGAGCATATGCAGGCGCCCTGGTTCTCTCCACCGCTTTACTAGGAATAGGCCTGCTCCCGGAGGCCTCAGTTTCCCGGGCTGTTAAATGGGAGACCAGAATTCCAGCGGAGGGTCCAGAAGGAGGTTAGCAGTGGACATGCATTGAAGGGAGGCTGCCTCCCGGGTGTGTGAGGCCGGGTGCTCTGGATCAGGAGCTCTGCACCGGTTTTGACAAACTCCTCCCTCTGAGCATCTGCTGAAAGCCAGGCACCTTTGTCCCAGAAAAACACAAAGGAGGCACAGGCTGTCTCCGAGGGTACAGGACCCTCAAGCTGCCCCATGCATGGCCTGGACCTTTAGTCAGAGCCTGGGATTTACTCCAGACCTCGGGGCGGTGCTCTGAGGAGGAAGTCGGACCCTTCTCCTGTTTTATAGGCGGTGCTCGAGGACCTCAGCTCCTGGAGCAGAGCCAGGTTCATGGGGCCTCCGTGCTCACAGCCCCATGTGACTCCCACCAGTACTGATTTCTAGAACGAAGTGGCATTGGGCAGGACTTCCTCAGAAAGTGGGCAAGACAGTGCCAAGCTGGGATGACAGATTAGATTAAAATAGATTCCCTGGGCCCCTTTCAGAGGTCTGAACAGGGCCTCAGCACACACATTTTTAAAACACTCCCTAGGGGTTCTGAAGCAGCCTGTTGGAGAACCACTGGTTTAAGGTCTCTACCTAGAAGGGGGCTTTATTTCCCTGGTGGGGAAACTCTCTTCCTCCCTCCCAGAGGAACTGAACTCCAGCTTGCACCACGCGGGGCCTGGATGCTGGTGAGCAGCACTGAACCCGGCCCTGCACTCGGGAGCTTAGAGCCTCCTCCTTCTCGGCCTGTCGCTGCCTGCAGATCTCGGAACCTTTCCTGGAAGTGGCCACTTGCACCAGTCTCTCTCCTGGGGCTTTTGAAAGTGGTGGCTGAGCAGGGGGCCTGAGCAGGGACCTGGAGGTCTATGGGTCCATCCCCTGCCTGGGGAGCAGGGGTACCTTTGAGAGGCGTGTTGGGCCCTATGCTCCTCAGACGCCTGTTCCTATTCCTGACACCCCTGACCGAAAATCCTCTCCCTAGCTCATTCCAGTCTGTCTCACTGTGGCTCCAATCTACCTCCTGTTCCTGCAAGTGACAGCTATGGGAGCAGCCACTGGGTACCCGGGCACGGGGGGTGGAAAAGCTGCTTCACGCCCGGCTCTCAGGAGCTCGCTGTCAGACGGGGGAGACCACCTGACCAGCAGCCACACACCTGAGCTAGAGGGCGGGGTGGGGATGGGGGGTGGTCTCAGTATCTGGGAGAGCAAACGAGAGGCTCCATCACGAGAGGCTTCCCAGGGAGGGTCCTGCTGCTTTACTCTGGGTGCAGGACGGGCAGGGGCCACACACCCCGGGGAGGGCCTGTTGCTGTGCTAGACTCTCCATCTGCTCGTGAGTCTGGCTTTCTCCAGCTTCCTCCCAGGTCCTGTGTCCTAGTCTCCAGCTTCCTCCCAGCTCTTTCTTCTCATCCTTCTCCACAGTGTCCCACCTCTCCCTGCAGGCTCCCTCACGCTTTCCAGACACAAAGCCAGTGACACGATGCCCAGGGTCTGGGCAGAGAGGGCATCTGTGCCAGCCTGCTGGCTTCCTCAGTGCCTACCAGCGTCCTTCTCTGTCCCCACCAGCCTTCTCTGGGTGGCTGGGATCTGCTCATATGCTTAGGAGGAGACCAACATTTGGAGGATAGGATGGAGTGCGCCCACGGCAGGAGCCTCGATGTATAGGCCAGAAAGCGGCAGGCTCAGTGGTGGGGGAAAAGCCAAAAAACCTGGGAACGCAAATAGCTGAGTTCTTGGTGCAGCCCTGCCTGGAGCTCGCTGTGTGGCCTCGTGCCATCTACATGGAAGTTGAAGTCCTGCGTCCCTCTCCATACTTAACGCATCAGAATTTGCATTTTAGCAAGACACCTGGGTCCTTTGTCTGAACCTTCAAAATGGGGAAGCCTGGCCCGAAGACTTGCTTCTTGCCATTAGTCAGTCCGGGTCCAGGGTGGTAATGTTGGCAACCATGGCGAGTTCCAGCCCCCCAGCCGCCGCCTCTGTGATAGGAAGGGGGTGGACCAGATGACCTTTGTGGTGGAGGTGTCAGCTCTAGCCTCAGACTAGTTTGGCCAGAGACTATGTTTATACTTAAAAAGAATAAGGTGCCAGTATTTAAAAATTGAGACATTTCACATAAATACTTCAAATTCTCTTCTAACCACCAATACTTAGACGATAAGATCCCGGGAACCTCCTAAAACATATAAAAAGATGCACAGCCTTACTCTTAGTACGAGAATTACAAATCAGATCTACACGGAGTTGCCATTTGTTACCAGTCTCTCGAACAAAGATAAGGAACTTTGATAGTACATCACGTGGGCAAGAGTGGAGGAAAATGGGCCCCTCACCATAAGTTGGTACAATCTCTAAGATAGAAAATCTCTCATTATCTGTCAAAATTACCAAACAACGCCTACGCGTTGACCAAACCACACAGGCTTTAGAAATGTATCCACAAATACCTGCACACATGGGAAACGTAATTATAACACACAGGTGGAAGGCTAGTGGTTACAGCGGTGTTTGTAATAGCTGCAGGTTGGAGCTCACCGAATGGCCCATCAACAGAGATTGGCAGGTACATTACAGCCATATGATTAAATACAGTATCGTGAGGAGCTCTTCTTTGTGTAATGGAAGGAGGCTCACCTAAACATCCAGTGAAAAATGGAGGATGCAGAACAGCTTGCAAGATCCAGTAGCATTTGCATGGGGAGAGTGTTTGGAAAGATGCTCTGGTAAGACTGGCCGTCTCTGGGGAGGGGACCTCAGAGACTGAGTCCAGGGGTGAGAGGGAGTCTTTTCACTGTCTACACTTCTGTATTTTTTTGAGCTTTGAACCATGTCAATGTGTTACCTATTCAAAGAACAAAAAAAACTAAACACTTTCAGGGACCTAGATTCTGTGATTCTAACACTACGTGCTTCTAATGTGTTATAATTTGGTGAGCCTAACTTATTAGGCCTCTGGATGGCTCATCATCCATGATTCTCCTGGTCTTTGTCCCTGCTATGTCCCTGGGGTGGCCCCAGCATTCCCTCTGAGCTCGAGCAGCCCCGCAGGAGGGCTCCCTACCCACCCCAGAGAAGCTGTACCAACACCAGCATCTTCTGGGCCTTTCCTCACCCCTTTGACTTCTCTGTCCTCCTAGGGGAGCCTTCTCGGTGGTGCGCAGGTGTGTGAAGGTGCTGGCTGGCCAGGAGTATGCTGCCAAGATCATCAACACCAAGAAACTCTCAGCCAGAGGTAGGTGGGAGATCCCTGCCTTCCCACCATTGGGGGTCTCCTTCCCTCCACCCTTCCCTCTACCCCTTGGCTTAGAACCAGGACCGGGGTCTGTCCCCAGGGGCGATGCTGCAGGCAGGGGTGAGAGCTCTTCTGGTGGGTGTTATGAAAACAGACCCCTCCCTCCATTTCCCATCCTGACAGGATCTAGGCTGGAGGTCACAGCCTTTCTGATAGGCCAGGCTCTCTGCCTGGACATCCAGGTGAAGACTAGGATGCCAAGTGGGACTTCTTTTTCTTTCTTTTCCGCCTCTCGCCTCCATTCTCACCCCCAGACCTCTGCATATGCTCTTTCCTCTGCCCGGATGCTCTTACCTGGCTCCTTACGAGGTTGGCTTCAGGTCACATACTCTGAGAGACTTCCCTGACCCCAAATCTGAGGGTGTCTCCCCCATTTTATATCTCTCATTACTATTTACTTTCCTGTGGCTTCCCCCAACCTGGACTTAATCCATTTACTGGCTTGGTTCCTTGTTTAACATTCATTTTTCCTCCTGACTTTAAGTTCTAAGAAGGTAAGGAAGGGTGTCATTCCCTGTGACATGCTCAGTACCTAGGACAGCGCCCTGTACAGCCAAGGTGCTCAGCTAGTGTCCTTCAAACTCCAGTTGCTCCTTGTCAACCACACAGCTCTGAGCTCTGGTCCCTGATGCCCCTGGGACTGTGGCTTCCAAACCTGTCCTCACCATGGAATCTCCTGGAGAGTTTCAGACGCTCCTGTTGCCTGGGCTCCACTCCCAGGGCTCGTGACTTAATTAGCTTGGGATGTGTGACCTGGGAAAGACCCACGGGTAATTCTAATTTGGAAGCGATCCTAGACCAGCAGCATCATCATCACTAGGAGGTTGTTAAACATGCAGATTCTTGACTCCAGACTTAAGCAACCAGAGTCTGCATTTTAACAGCACATCCGGGCAATTCACTTGGACGGTAAAACTTGGGGAGCCTGCCTAGAAGTCTTGCTTCTTCACTATAGCAGGTGACTCATGCAGTAATGGTGGTGGCCATGGTCAGGGTGTTGGGTGTTGGTGAGGGTTACCTTCAGAGATTCAATCCCTGGTCTGAGCAGTGTCTAACCTACCTTGGAGGTGGTGGGGGGTGTTACTGGGTGGTGGAGGGAATTCTGGCGGGTGGCATGGGGCAGGTGTGGGCTGTGCAGCCAGGGCTTGAGTGGTGTGGGAGCTGGCAGTGTGCAGAGCTGGCATAGGCCAGGTGTTTGCCTGGTGCAGGTGGCAGCTGTGTCTGAGCTAGGGCCCAGCAGGGGTGGGGTACATGGAGGCTGGATCAGGATGTTCACGCTGTCCCCCGCAGGCATTCCAGCAGGCCCCATGTTAGACCTTGTGTTGCTGCTTTTCATCTCTCTGACTCGGTGTGGTGGAGCACCCAGCACTTTTCTCCTAGTTACCAAGCTCCCCTATAGGCCAACCAGTGTCCTGCAGGGAGAAGAGGCTGGGGTTGGGGTGGGCGGCATTCTTTGAAAGCCCAGGGCCCCAGTGGCACGTGGCCAGCAGTCAAAGACCGCATGGAAGGAAGGGAGAGAGCTGTCCTGCAAAAGGTCTGGAGCCAGAGCCAGGGGGAGGGGCCAGGATGGGCAGGAAGGCCCGCCAGAGCGCTGCCTCCTGTCCAGATGCCGGAACTGGCCTTGCTGTTGCTGTGTGACCAGTGGCAGCCTGGTGCCCTCTGTGTTTTGTGTCTCTGATAATCAAGGGAGATGTCCTAATCCCTGAAAAATAGTGGGAGCAGGACCAGAGTTATGACTTGGGGTGACCGGTTGACATTGCCTTGAAACAAGGGAGAATCAGGAACCAAGGTCCTTCCTGGATGCTGGGGATCTTGAATGGGTTCAACACACACACACACACACACACACACACACACACACACACACACACACACGTATGGGGGAGAATGGAGAGAAAATGCCTCTGTTTTAGAAGGTGACTAAGCATTCCTGGGCAGTGTATGCAATGGGCTGTGCCAGGCAGTAACTGCCATGCCTCCTCTTTTGATTTCTTGACCCTGTGACCTCCTGGGAGGAAGGTAGCCCCAGGCCTGGGTGAGCCTGGAGGGAGGGAGTGGGGATGTTCTTGGAGGAAGCTTTCCAAAGGAGCTGCCGGCTGCCAGTGCTTTCTTCGCAGCAGGAGGGGAGCTGGGCTCCTTTTTAGCTGGTTTCTGTGTTTGCTACTCAAGGTGCCTGGGGCGGGCAACGGTTTGAGACTGGATATTTGCGAAGCTTCTCCTGCTGGCACTCCCAAGTGCCTTTGGCCGCTCCTGGCGGGGGGTCGTGCCCACCTGAGGTGTCTGTCCAACCTCAGGGGAGCTATGGCTTTCCCTTCACTGGGGCAGCCTCTTCCACCCAGCGGTTCTGAAACCCAGGAGATATTTGTTGTACGTATTTTTAAACTAGTCGTTTCAATAAAAGGCCCATAGAATAGACGGTTCCAAGAGATCATATAGACGACATAAAATGAGAAGTAAAAATGTCGCCTGTCCGGATCCCTGCCAAATGCGCTGGGAGCCTTTATAAAATCGCAGCTGCCCTGGGCGGTTCCACCCCCGGACTTGGACTCAGTAGGTGAGGCCCGGGCTCCGCGTTGACAAAACCCTGTCAGCGAGTATCTGCTCGGCGAAGTCCCTGCCAGGGGCTCCGTGTGCTTTCCAGCCCCGGCTCACCGGGCACACCCAGAAAGAGTTCATTTCCATGGCTGGGCACGTGGGCCTGGCTGGTGCAGCCAGAGGTGACTGGCCTGGGTACAGTGACCTCGCTAGGCCTCACTGTCCACTCTGGCACTGAGGGGCCACTTCTTGGCACCCTGGTGACCAGCCTCAGGGAGCCGAGAAGCAGAGCCTGCGCTCATTCAGCTGCCCCAGAGCTGCAGGCCCATGTGAGGGAGCATCTCTCCTGTCCTCCTCATCTTCCTCCCACCCTGCCTGGCACTCAGTCCCCGGAATTATTTATCCAACCTCCCAGGATGAGGAGCCCTGCTGAGGCCCGGGGAGGGCGGGGCATTTTCTGTCCCAGACTCAGAGGCCTCTTTTCTCTCCTGGTGCCCATGCCTCTGGTCCCAATCCCACCACCCATCTGCTTCTGGAGCCCATCTACCCTTGGAGCCCATCTCGGCAGGAACCTGCCCCTCTGCAGGCAGAGAGCCCTGGAGCTGCCTGTTTGTGTCTCCCCAACCTCCCCTTACCTCTGCTCTGTCCCACTGCACCCTGCTGGCCCCACTAACCTACCCCAGAGTATCCACCCACCCCTGCCTGCTGAACTCTGAGCAGGGCTGGTCTCCACCACCCCAACATCTGGGGGCCTGATTCACAAGGTGTGTTGTGGGCACTGTGGGGCGGCTCTTCTGGGGTTGCAGACTTGCTTCCCGCAGACCTCTCACCATCGTGGGGCTCCACTGAGCTGGATGGGTTGATTTAGCAATGAGTTAATTATTAGAATGGGAGGCAAGATGACGTAGTCTTTGTGAACATGCATCGAGGTCCGAGCTTGGCCCATTCTTAGCTATGGGATCTTCGGCCAGCTGGGCTCTATGGCCTGGGAACACGGTCGTGACTGGTGGAAAAGCTCTTGCTCTCATGGCACCTGCTTTCAGAAAGGGGGTCCGAAAAGAGCATTAAACACAGATGAGCTGGGCAATCTCAGGAAGCAATGAGTGTTGTGAAGAAAATAAGACAAGGTAATGAGGAAGTGAAGGGGCAGAAAAAATGAAGGCTGCAGCCAGGAGAAGGCCCAGGATAAGAGCATTCCAGGCAGAGGGCACAGCAAGTGCAAAGGCCCTGAGGTGGGAAGGGTTTGTGTGTGCTTGAGGCTCAAAAGGAGACCAAGGTGGCTAGGACGTCAAGGTCAGGAGGAGGCAGGGTCTTGTTGGCTGCACTGAGGAGTTTGGGTTGTGTTATAAAGACATTAGGAAGCTGTCAGGGAATTTGAAGCTTGGGAATGACAGGATCTATTTTATATTTTAACTAGAGGCCTGGTGCACGAATTCGTGCACAGGTGGGGTCTGGCTGGCCCACACTGATGGAAGCCATTTCGGCCAGACCAGTGATGGGGAAAGGCCTCAGGAGATTTGCTGGCCGGTCCCAGCCCTGATCAGGCAAGTGGGTCTGCCACAGTGGACGTCATAGCAATCAGTTGTTCCGGTCATTCTGGTTGTTCGGGTCATTCCAGTCGTTTTGGTCATTCTGGTCGCTTGGCTTTTATATATAAGGATAAGAGCTCCTTGGCTGCTGAGGAGTTTTGACAGATTAGGGTTAGGGGGATGTATCCAGGAGTGGATTCTCAGAGCTCTGAGTGCTAATAAGGCTGGCCCATCTAGCTGAGTGAGTTTGATAAAGTGACTGCTTCTTTTTATCACTGTGCCTCAGTTTCCCCATCTACATAACAGAATGAGGCCTCAGATGTCGAGAGAAATACGATCCCTACATTTCTTAAGGTTTCCCTGTATAATATTAGACAATGAGAACATTTTCAAACAGAGTTATAAAAATTATTGTGTAACATGGTGTTTCTATTCAAGTTAATGCTTTTAGCAAGTTGCAATGCAGTGTAACTGTACTATACATAAGATGATTACAAGATTTATAAAAACGATTGGTCCCCAGCATTTCCCTCACTGAGGTCTGGTAAGCAGGCACAAGGTAGCTGCATGACCAACAGTTTCTTTTTTCAATCCTGGGCACAATTCTGTTCCTGGCTAGGTCACATGGAAGAAACACCAGAATTCTGAATTTGCCCCTTCCTTCCCACCCCACACCCTCTCTGGTGGGCCCACCTTTGACCTGCCCAATTTCTGGTTCTGCTGGAGATGGAGGGTTGAAGGGACAGAGTATGGAGCAGGGGGTGGGCCCAGCCTTCCTCAGTAGATGGGGATTCCCCTCCTTTACTTTGGAATTGCTCTTCCCCCACCCTAAAGGGTAAAGAAGGAGGCTGGGAGGGAAGGGGACTTAGGGGGATGCCCCTGGGTCCACCTCCCCTCCTTAGCCTGCAGCTGGTCGTTAGCTGGGGAATTGAGCTTGCACTCTATGAAACCTTGATTGGATTTAATTGCTTTGCTGATGGAAAAGCCACATTTCAGTATTGATCTTGGCTGCTGCAGCCCTTGGAGGATAGCCAGTGATTGTTTTCATGGACGGGGTGGGGAAAGGGGAGCTGGCTGCCAGGGGCAAGGGCTAGAACTCCATCCTCATCACCCTCCCTGGTGCTTACCTGTCCTGAAGAGGCCCTGGGGAGACCAGGTTTCTAGTCCTAGCTCCTCCTGTGAATCTTTGTGGGAACCCTCCCGTGGGGCTCGATTTTCCCCTTTGAGAATGGGGAGCAGGCAGACGTGGTGGAGATTTGTCAGGGCGTGGAGGACAGCACAGGGCCTTAACGCTCACTCCTGGAGTCTGGCTGCCTGGGTACCACAGGTGGCCCCACGGCTCACGATGGGTGTGACTTTGGGCAGGTACTTAACCTCTCTAAACCTCTGTTTCTTCCTCTTAAAAGGCAGAATAGTAATTACACCTCTATCAAAGGGTTTTAGTGAGGGCTTGAAGTGCATATAAAGCTCTCTGCACAGTGCCTACCTAGCACGTGGTAAATAGTCTACGTTTGTAAATGGCTCTCATTTTATCGGTGTTTTTTTTTTTTTTAATTTAAATTAAGGCATTAACGACCGAATTGTGCGTAAAGCACCAGGAAGGGAATTAGAAAAAACATTTCCACTCCCAATTCTGCCACTGAAGAGGCCCTGACTTCTCAGGCTACAGTTTTCTCATCTGTAAAGTGGGGGCAGTGATGCCCAGGGCCAGGGTGTGGGGAGGAATGAATGGGGTATGACTTGCCCAGAAGCCTCAGGTGGCGGATCCTGAACCAGGCCTCTCTCCCAGGTGAGTGGGGAGACCAAAGGGGTTTGGACAAAAGTCCTGGAAGGTAGGTCTGAGAGCTCTGGCTAGCCACATGCACGTTCTATCCTGCATTTTGGGGGGCTCTCTGTGTCCTCTGCACAGGAGGTGTCTTCTGCAAATTAATACAGCTCTTCCGCAGAGAGAACCCACTCCTGCAGGGAGGTTCACTTGTTTAATCATTTGTTTTTACATTCCTTTTTTTTTTTTGAGCACCTACTATGTGCCAGGCATTTGGGTAGATGCTAGGGGTATAACAAACAGACTGAGTCCCCATATTCAAGGGAGAGATATCAACAAGACAGAGTGAGATGTGCTCTCCAGGGGCCCCGAAAGCACAGATGAAGGGCCCCCAACCTGGAAATCAGGGCCGGCTGCCAGGAGAGGGCGGCATTAAGAATGGGTAGGAGTGAGCGATGGCCACTGAAGGACCAGTGGGAGGCTGAGGGGGAGTGTTCCAAGCTGAGAGAACTGGTGTGTGAGGGCCCCCAAGTGAGAGGCCTGAGCAGGGTGTGCCCAGAGAAGTGGATTTCAGCGGTTCGTCTGTCAGGGGTGTAGTGTGAGGGGCAGTGCTGGAGGAGGGGCAGCAGGAGCCTGGCCTGGCTTCATGCAGTTTGGGTCTAATGCAGGGAGGGGCTCACGGATGCTCTTCCTTGGAGAGCCCTGGAGCCTGAGGCCCACAGAGGGACTTCTGCATCATTGCAACCTGGGCTCTCCGTCTTCTGCTGCCCCAAGGACCCAGAGCTCTGCCTGGAAGGGCCAGGGGCCGCCCTGGGAGGTGTTATCCTGAGAGGCTGTGGGAGGGGACAGGGAGTGGGGGGAGGTTACGCCTCACCTGGGACCTCTCTACTTCTGTTTCAGACCATCAGAAGCTGGAGCGTGAAGCCCGCATCTGCCGCCTGCTGAAGCACCCCAACATCGGTAAGTTCTTGGGGAGCAAGTGAGGGGTCCAGGGTGGGGCTTGGCCCTGCTCCCCTGCCCATCCTGGTGGGGTTTTTTTGTTGTTTTGTTTTGTTTTTTGCTGATGAAGTGGGAGGCAGCTGCTCTCTTTTCTGGGGATAAGTGGTAAGAGACATGGGAGAAGGGGGAGTCTTTGATGGCTTCCACATTCCTCAGAGACCAGCTTGGTTGGGGGGACGGTGAAGAAGGGGCCCTTCCTCGCAGCCCACGCTGCCGGCAGCCTCCTTCAGAAAAGCTGTTTCAGGAAAATTCCCGAAGCCTTTCTTCTCTCGAGAGAGACAAAAATAGGCCAAGCTTGGCCTTGGCCAGTGCAGCCCACTTCCCTAACTCACCCCCATGCTGAGTCAGCCTGGCACGGGGGTCCTGCCCGCCTGCCTAGCCCTGTGGCTGGCCTGCCCCTTCGAGGCAAGCAGCAAGGTGGCCTCTGCCCAGAGAGAGAACGCATGCAGGCTGTGTGGAGGGGTGGGACCAGGGCAGATCGACTCCCCTCCCCACCCCGGCACAGTCTGAGGGGCTGTTTCCCTGCCCATTGGAGTTCTGAGTCCTGAGGGAAAGAAGTGCAGATTCTAGATACAGTTCTGCAGGAAATGACTGTGTGACCTTGGGTAGGAGCACTACCCTCTCTGAGCCACTTTCTCCCCTCTTCACTGGCAGAGTGCTATCGGAACCACCTGAGCACCGTGTTAACAAGTAGATTCTGGTTCGGCAGATGTGGGTCTGGGTGGGGCCCAAAAGTCAGCATTTCTAACATGCGCTGAGGCAGTGCCAAGGCTGCTGGCTCACAGACCACACTCTGAGGAGCAAGGCCTCGGTGCCCTCTGCGGAATATTCCAACGCTGACAGCCACCACACCTTCTCCCTCCAGGGAGGCATTTCTTGGTGCCCAGGGCCCCAAGGGTTAACTCTTCTGCTGGAGAGAAGCATCTCCATCTGCTATTTATACCCAGAAAGCACCTCCCCTTCCCTGGGCCCGGGAAGGGGAGCAGGCCGAACCACATCGGCAGCAGTGGAGGCTCCAGCGCCAGAAGCAAAGAAGGGGCAGCTGGCGGCTGGTGGGGAGGAACTCTGAGGGGACTCTGGTCCCTGATCTGCTCCTGGCCTCACTGTGCGGCGCCCTCCCATGCTCCAACTCCCCAACTGAATCATGGAGGAGGCTGTGAGCGATCTCTGACTACAAACCCCCACAATTCCTGTAAAGGAGGTGTGAGTGCGTGTGTGAGCATGTGCGCACGCGCGTATGTGCTTTGCTACTTCATTGCAGCTGTCTCAGGTCAACGCTGCCTCCTCCGATTTGTACCCCATCTCCCTGTCATTCCCAGCTATAATGGGGAGCAGTAAGTATGGGTTCTGGGGGCTGACAGACTGCAGCTCTCTGTATCAATACCACCTGCAGATGGGGCAGACCCCAGAAGGCCACTCCAAGGAGCAGGGGACAACCTGAGGTTTAGCCTGTCATTTGGGATGCCAGGCACTGTGCTGAGTACCTTGCCAGCACCCTTGCTGTTAGGAGAAGAGACTCAGAGAGGTTACGAAATTCACCGGAAGTTACACAGCTTATAAGAGGTGTTGCTGGGAGGTGAACCCAGCAAGTCCGACTGCAGAGCCTGTTCTCATTCTATTCAGCTTCCCCAGTGGACCGCCGGGGTGTGCTGTCAGCGGGGGATGGGGATAATGGGGAAAGCACTTCCCTTCCACTTCTAAGAGAAAAACAATAACAGAACTATGACAGGAATGTCAGATTTGTGAGTTCCGCTACATAAATGAAAACTGGGTTACAGAAGTTTTGTTCTATGACAACGTCTTAAAAATTCAGAGAAGTGACAGCATAATCCAATGGGCACAGACACGCCGAGCTCTGCCCGGGGGTGGGACTGGCACGTAGCCTGGGGTCCTTGGATCCCGTTTCCTCTGGGGCTCCGGGCTGAGTTTGTGGTCAGGGAGGCCTCTAGCGATGGGTGGGGAGGTCTTGTAGGTGAGAACGGCAGTGAGAGAAGAGGCTCTGATGCTGGGCTCCGAAGGGTGCCGGCCACACCTCAGGGACTGACACGGACGCCAGTGTTCTGTCCCTTGGGATGGAGGCTGGAGTCCAGCCCGTGTCGCTCGCCTGGCTGCTCAGAGGGGCAGCCTTTTCCCATCAGCACAAAGGCACCATCTGAGCTGAAGTCAGCTCTTCAGTAACAACACCCCCATCCAGTTCTGTCCATTCCCCTGAACCCCGAGGACCCTCTCTCAAGGGGCTGGGACTCCTAGTGAGAGGGTGGACCTGGAACCCAGTTCCTTTGGAGCTCCCCCCAAATGGCTGCTGGGGCAGACCCCAGAAGGCCTTTCTGCGATGGTTCTGGCTGCAGCTTGGCTTCTTAGAGCTTCTCACGCTCAGGAAAGGGCAGTCAAAACCTCTCACACCGCGGGAGCAGAGGAGAGAGGAAGGAGTCTGTTGCTGAGAGTCTACCCGAAGGAAGGTGGGGAAAAAAGGGTCTTTCTTTGGTTGTTAATCCTCACCTGAGGATATTCTTTCCATTGGTTTTTTAGAGAGAGTGGAGAGGAGGGAGAAGGAAGAAAGGAGAGAGAGAGAGAGAGAGAAAAAAAGAGAAACATTTAGATCCGATGGTCTTAGGTTCTATAGCAGCAGGTTGAGAACCGCTAGCAGGGTCACCTAAGACCATCAAAAAACGCAGATATTTACATTACGATTCATCACAGTAGCAAAATGACAGTTATGAAGTAGCAATGAAAATAATTTTATGGTTGGGGTCACCACAACATGAGGAACTGTATTCAAGGGTCGCGGCATTAGAAAGGTTGAGAACCATTGTTGTAAAGGATGGGGATGGGGGTGCAGAAAGAAGAGGAAGGAATGGGCTGAGGTCAAGTCTAATTGACTTCATCCCAGATGGGGGTGCATTGGGGAGGCGTCTGGAGCATAAGTTCCATCTTGGAGTTGTCCCTCCTTAAGGCAAGGAGCTTGGACCTTTGCAGCGACCTTGCCTCCTCAGGTTCCTCAGTCACTGGCTGGAAGCTGCAGGTCACCCGCTGGGCAAGGTGGCTCCATCCGCAGTGGGCAGCTCTCCAGAAAGGAAAGGCAGCTGTGTGCTGTGAGCAGGCTGCCTTCCCAGCAGCTGCAGGGGGGCTGCACCGTCTTAGAGGGGAGCCGGGCAGAGCCCCAGTGCAGGGTGGCTAGGGTCTGCACACAAAAAATGCAGAATGCTTAGTTCAAAACACGTCTACCTTTTAAAAATTAAGCCTGCGTTTGCTTTGACATGCATTCACAAATCAAAATCAGTGAATGGATGGAGGAAGGGATATAAATGTAGTTAGGCAGGTAAAAGGAAACATTAATGGTAGAACCCAGGTGGCGGGCACAGGGGTGTCCACTTGACTATATATTTAAATTGTTTATAACAAAATGTTGATTAAAAAATAAAATCAGCGTTCCATATTTTTCTAAAATTGGAATGATACAGAGAAGATTAGCATGGCCCCTGGGCAAGGATGACACGCAAATTCGTGAAGCGTTCCATATTTTTCTAAAAAATAAAATCAGGATTATATTATATGTCCTCGGAGGCAGCCTGCTTTTTTTTAGCTTTGCTTTAAAATAGATTTAAAACATCTTTCAGGCATTATTTATAAATCTATATCATCATTTAAGAATTAAACATTTTTTAAATGTAAACTTGTATTCCTTTCCTCCTCCTCCATCTCTGGTCCCCAGCTCCCCTTTCCCCAGAGTAGGCACCCAGTCTGGGGTATTTGATGCCTATTTCTCTAAACTTTATGTGCAGCTATGAGAGCCATAAAGAATTTAGGGGATTCAGTACTGAGTCAGAAATCCATGCACATGGCAAAAATCCCAATGGCAGTAGGGTTCACAGGGAACAGTAAGTCTGACCTCTCCATGACCCCTGTTCCTCCAATTCCCCTCCCCAAGGCCCCCCAATGCCCACATATCCATCTCCCCCCGCGAGAATTTCGATATGCAAGCTTAAATGCATCCTTGGAAAAAGGACAACGCACACTGTTTTGCATTTTGCTTTTCACCAAACAACATAATTGAGAGCTGATTCCCAACGAGCGAATAGATAAGCGCCGCGTGATCTTCCCAGCTGTGTAATTTCCCACCGTGCGGGACATCATAATCCTCCGGCCCACCCCCCTCTGTGCACATTTCTAGGTTGTGGCGCAGGGGAGGGTGTGAACCTGTGTGGGGAGGACCTGCACTTGGCCTGCAGGGTGCAGGCCCCTGAGTCAGCCCCATACCCCAGGCCCCTTGTTTCAGAAGCTCAGGGGTTCATTTCAGGAGCTCTGGGCTCCTGGGAGCCTGGCTCTGCTCTTGGCAAATGAGGAGTGAAGGGAGGACAGTTTTTCAGCAAGCCAGCACTGGGGGACTGCTGTCACTCCTGCCTCCGCATCCTCTATTCTCTGCTCAGACCTGCAAGCAGATCGGGGATATTCACTTGGCCAGGGCCTGCACGAGTGAGCACCGACTGTGTGCTTCCAAGTCCAAGGGTCTCCTTCTCATTGTTCAGGCAGGGAACGAGGGGCTCAGAAAGGTGTAGCAGCTTGCCCAAAGGCACACAGCCAGCAAATGGAAGAGACTGGAGCCACAGGACCATTCCATGATGCTTGTCTGCTCAGAAAGGAAACAGCGAGGTGGAGCAGGGAGGAAACCAACTTTGACTAAAAAAAAAGGGGGGGGGGGATCTGGCCCAGCCAGTGTGGCTCAGCAGTTGATAGTTGACCTATGAACCAGAAGGTCACGAATCGATGCCCAGTCAGGGCACACGAAGGGTGTGGGCTTGATCCCCCATTTGGGGGTGTGCAGGAGGCAGCCAATCAGTGATTCTCTCTCATCATTGATGTTTCTATCTCCCTCTCCCTTCCTCTCTGAAATCAATAAAAATATATTATTTTTAAAAAAGGGTGGGAGTGTGTGGTTTCTGTTGTCTTTAAGCCCAGGCCCTCTTGGCAGTGCTGGAGGGAGTGAGCCCCTGTCCACCTGCATTTGTCAGAGCGCCTGGTGCCCCTCTGTGCTCAGTGACTGAGGAATTGCAGGGCCGCTGCCAGGGGCTGAGGGAGGGCAGTGTGTGCTCCGGTAACTGGCTGCCTTGGCTCCTCCCACAGTGCGGCTCCACGACAGCATCTCCGAGGAGGGACACCACTACCTGATCTTCGACCTGTGAGTCTGGGCCCATCCTGGGAGGGCCTCTCGGGGTCCCAGATCCCCCGGACTGGGCTGAACTCCTTCTTCTGATAGCGTTTCCTAGAAGCGATGGCAAGTGGGTGATCCTGAGACACCAGCACCTTAGCTATCTGTGGCCACCAGTGATAGAACGCTTCCTCTTGGAATAACGTTGAGGTTTTGAATGCCAGTCGATGGAGTGAAAAACCATAATTAAATGAGAGGCCTGGTGGTTCCCGGGCTGGCAGAGGCTCTGTGATGACACTGGTCCCATCCATAAAAAACCCAGCGGCTCTTGAGGTGTTGATAACAGGGGAGACGATGCGTGTGGCAGGGACAGTGGTGTGTGGGAAACCTCCTTGCCTTCCTCTCAGCTTTGCTGTGAACCTCAGTCGACTCTAAAAATAAAGTCTATCAAACAACAAAACCAAGACCTGGCCCTTGGGCTTCTAGGAACCTAACGAATCCTAGGGATGTGTTCTGCGGGTCCCACCCTCACTCCCACCTGGGCTTGGTTGGGGGAAAAGCCAGGGCTGGAGGGAGGGAAGTTAGTGGAAGGGTGGGCTGGAAGCCAGGAAGGGGGTTGCAGCAGGGGACATCCTTGTGAGCCCCTCCCTTTGAAGCTGAGGTTCTGAGGTGCCCAGGCCCCGCCCTGGAGACTCTTCCAGCAGAGGCGGCACCCGGGGCCTCTGTGGGAGGGTGACTGCGCCTGTGTCCGCAGGGTCACCGGCGGGGAGCTGTTTGAGGACATCGTGGCCCGGGAGTACTACAGTGAGGCTGATGCCAGGTGAGTTCCCCAGGTGGCATCGCAGGGCATCTCGCCTGCCAGCTTCCCAGGGGAGGCCGTCTTCCCATGGTGACGCCTGCCTTTCTCTCCCCAGTCACTGTATCCAGCAGATCCTGGAGGCCGTGCTGCACTGCCACCAGATGGGGGTGGTGCACCGGGACCTGAAGGTGAGCCCGAGGGGACAGCTAGCTCCCCAGGGACTGCTCCTCCGCCCCCTGTCCTCCCCTCCACCTGCAGGGCCACCAGTGGTGTCAGGTCCCCTTTCATGTCCCCTTGTTGGGCTGGAGGGAGAAGACTCCCCTCGCTGTTCGGATAAGGAGACTGGGCTTAGAGATGGGGAGCATCTGGGCTCGGGACCCAGGCCTCCCGACTCCCGGCCCCGCGTGCTTTGTGCCAAGCAGGTGAGACGCGGTTAGAATGCCAAGCTTGGCTATGGTCTGGTCCAAATCCCAGCTGGGCCACTCTCTAGCTTCACAGTGTCAGCTTCTTTAGAGTGGGTGTTGCCATAGCAACCTCTGCACAGGTTGGCCGGAATGTCAAAGGAGACAGCCCAGTGCCTGGTCCACAGATGCGGTTACTCTTGTTTCCAGGTCCCTGGCAGCTGGGGGCAGGGGGAGGACGAAAAGGTATGGGGTCCTGGGGTCCTCTCTCCCCACCTGAAGGAGGAGACGGGCAGGACAAGCAGAGGGGAGTCCAGGGGAGGCATCCGCGCACGGTCCTGCTGGGCCAGCACAGACCTCACGGTGCTCCTCTCCTGGGCCTCGCGGCCTCAGCAGCTGGTAGCTCAGAACATCACTCCTTTCTCGCAGAGCAGGAAACTAGGCCTGAAGAGTCCCAGGGATTTGCCTGAGAACATGCAGTTCAGTCGTGTCTGAGCTAAGACGGGCTCGGATCCCTGGCCTCCGATCCCAGGCCCCAGGTGGTCTGAGGCTAGAAGCCACTCAGTCCAGCTCCTGCTTCTGCCGTAGCCCCTGCAGGCGACCCTCTGGGTACCCATCCAACTTCTGCTGTTTGGTCTTCAGTGACTACACATTCACTTCTTACAGGGTAGCCCCTGTACCATGGTGAAATGCTCCTTCATTCTTCCCTGCTATGGGGGTTTCCCCAGGTCTACCCTTTGGG
This sequence comes from Lasiurus borealis, assembly GCA_004026805.1. Taxonomy (NCBI): domain Eukaryota; kingdom Metazoa; phylum Chordata; class Mammalia; order Chiroptera; family Vespertilionidae; genus Lasiurus; species Lasiurus borealis. The sequence goes on along the minus strand of PVJN01031161.1, from coordinate 4,353 downwards.
GCCACACAAATCAAGCCTCCAACTCAGAGCAGCCCTGGAGGCACTTGGGTGGCTCTGTGGTAGCTCCCGGGTTATCCACAGGCTGTAACCCATTCCCACTCAAATAGGACTTCCAGGCCTTCTGACCCAGGGCACCCTCCTCGGGCACCCTCTAGTCAGGCCTGGCTCCTCTTGGGCAGAACCCCTGCCCGCCTCTGACTGCCATGAGTAATCCACGGCTCCTCATCCGAACGCAGGCGAGCTCCCTCCGGCGCAGTCTATCTGACTCACAGGCATGAAGGTCTCTGGCCAGACTGCAGGGTGGCCCTCCCCGAAGGCCTGTTCCCATTATAGCTACAGCCCCTGCATGGGAGGGGGGGGGGGAGGAGAGGCAGCACAAATTTAGGCCACTCTGGATGGAATAATTAGTGGCACATTCATCAAATCAGGGCAGGACGGCTACCGAGACCCAGGACATGTTGGGAACACAGTCCCAGAGGACAAAAGGGGGCCGTGATGAGCTCTATTTGTTTGCGGCCCCTCTAAACGTTGGGCAGCGAAAGGTCAGATTTGGGGCCCGCTTGGAAACCCAAGTGGGAAGTGGTCAGAGGAAGCCAGCCGTCCCCAGAGACCTGGAGCCCCAGCCCGCCCCATGCAGAAAATGAATACGGATGCTTATCAGGCACTTGCTGGTGCCACTGTGAAGCACGCGAACGATTGAAATGAAGTCGTCTGCCACACAGGCACTATTCCTATGTTCTGAGAGGTAACTAAAGCTTAGAGAGGGGGAACTAATTTATCCAAACCCCACAGCTGGGGTCAGAAGCTAGGGCTATCTAACCGGGAAGTCCACACTCAGCTCCTCTCCCTCCTAACTAGGGCGATTTCTTGTCTTCTAGACCGAACAGGAGACAGTAGCCCCAACACCCCAGAGGCCAGGAGGCATGGCTGAGGCCCCCATGGCCTCTGTTCCCTGTCTCTCAGCTTAGAGTGGCTAAGAGCATGGCTTGGGAGCCAGACTGTGCCATGATTCTGGATCTGTCTCTTATCAGCTCTGGGGTCTTTGTCCAGTCACTTTACCTCTCTGAGCCTCAGTTTCCTCCCCTTTCCACATATGACAAATGCTTATGAAGTGCCTGACATGTGCGAGCCTCTGTCTTAGGTGGTGGCGATGCAGTTGTGGACAAGACAGATAATTCACATACTACAGGGCGACAGATAATGCACGAGCACATAGACAGATGGGGAAAACATTACAAATCACAATGAGATCTATGAAGGTCACAACAAGAAGCTAAGATAGGAGATATCTGGGGGCTCTTCATGGAGTAGTCATGGTGGGCTTCTTGGAAGGGGTGACATGAAGGTGAGAGCCAGATGGAGAGAAGAAGCCAGCACTGTGAATCTCATAGGGCAGGGGGAACAGGAAGTGCAAAGGCCCTGAGGTGAGAACCAGCATTCCTGTTTCAGGGGCTATAAGAACGGGGATAATTATGCCTCGCCCAAAGAGTTGTTGAGATGATAAATGAGTTTATGTGTGCAAAGCCCTTAACCTAGTGGCTGGCACATTGTAGGAACACAGTAGATGTTGCTTCTTTTTCTTTTTGTGGTGGTGGCTGTCCCGTCACCTCAGCCCCAGGTCCAGACCCTGAGGGGAGGGAGGGAGGGAGGGATGGCTGGTGGAGGAAGGTTCTTCCTGTTGCAGAAGACTTGCAGTGGGGTAGTCCTCTCTCTGGGGACTGAACTCAGGGTCCTGGGGTTGGAGCTGAGGGAAGGGGGGGACAGCATGCCTCCGGATTATCCAGCTGCTCCACCTGAAAGCCTAGGTAGGCCCCTGGAGAGGAGGCTCTGGACCTGCTCACTGTCCTCTGGCCCTTTCCTCCCACCTTTCCCTCTTCTCTCTGGTCCTGGGAAGCCGGAGAATCTGCTGCTGGCCTCCAAGCTCAAGGGCGCTGCGGTGAAACTGGCAGATTTTGGCCTGGCCATAGAGGTGGAGGGGGAGCAGCAGGCATGGTTCGGTGAGTCGGGGCAGGGGTGTTGGGGTCAGCCTTGTGTTGATATGTTGGCCTCTAGGAACCTCCGCCTGAACAGGAGTGGGTTAAAGAAGGTGTTGGACCAGCCAGGGCTCAGGTGGCAGAGTTAGAGTCCCTCCCCGTCCAGCCTCTGGGTCAGTGGGTGGGGCTAGGCGCAGGGACATGGTTATGAATCAGAACGTAGCTTCTTCCCAGGCACCTAGACCCACGCTGTTGGCTAGAGGCTTCTATGGGTGTCCCCCCATCCTGGGTGCTGGAGATTATTGTCCTGATGTTACAGATGAGGCACAGAGGCTAAGGAATCTGGGAAAGGTCAAAGGTGATTGAAAGGGGCAGAGCAAGGTTTTAAGCTCAGATAATCCAGCATGATCTGAGATTTGGGCATAATTGAGTCTTTCCTGCTATCCGGGGGGCAGTATTGGCCAGTGGATAAGAACCAGAGCTCTGGGATCCAGTCCCGCCTCTGCTGCATATGGGGTGTGTGATTGGGCCTCATTGCACCTCTTCCAGCCTGTTTCCTCATCTGTAAAATGGGGACAATAATAGAATGTTCCTCAGGGTTGTGTGAGGGTTAAATGTGATCAGGCATAGAAAGTGCTCAGCCCTGCTTAGCACACATACTCAATAACTAGGAACCATTCTTATGACCACTGTTGAAGTACTTGGGGTGTCCATTATTTCGATGGATCCTCCCAACAATGCTGGAAGGCGTTTAAAATAGGAATCCCTAAGCCCTCATGTGACAGGTGAGGAAAATGAAGCCTACAAAGAGACTTCCCCAAGGGATGGAGGGTAAAGCCAGAGTGAGGGACAGCCTCCTGCCAGCCCAGGACCAGCTCCTCAGAGGGGTAGACGTGGGCCAGGGTTCATTCAGCACAGTGTGGGGCTAACTTGCAGGGACATTTTGTCTCGAGTGCCACCAGGAATGGATTGGTAGCGGCCGCTGGGAGGGCTGCTAGAAGTTCATGGGGCTGAGTCGGGACCCCAGGGGAAGGGACTGGGGTTGATCAGACTTCCGCAGTAGGCTCTGGAGTGGTGCCCCATGTACTGTGGACTTGTCCCTCCTGGTCTAGAGGCGTTGCTGGCCCTGCTGAGGGCAGGAGGTGCTTTTGCCATGTCCAGGGCAGCTCTCCTCCTCCAGCAGGACCTTGCTTTGGTTCACTTATGTGCCACCCTCGGTGTGTGTCTGCCTGTCTGTGTGTCTGGGGAGCAGGGTTTGCCGGGACACCTGGATACCTCTCTCCGGAAGTGCTGCGGAAGGACCCGTACGGGAAGCCCGTGGACCTGTGGGCCTGCGGTGAGTCCTTCCAAAGGCCGCGGTCCCCCCCTGGCCACCGGCACCTCGGGTGCCCCCTCTCCGCTTCCCCATCCCGCCCCTCCCCATTGCTTCTCCTCACGAGGGGCTGAAGTTCCTCCTGGCGCTCTCCCCAGGAGTCATCCTGTACATCCTGCTCGTGGGCTACCCCCCGTTCTGGGATGAGGACCAGCACCGCTTGTACCAGCAGATCAAAGCCGGCGCCTATGATGTGAGTGCCACTCTTCTCTCCCGCCGCCCTGCCGTCCCCGGAGCCCCTTCCAGTGAAGGCCAATGGCCAGTGAGGCCGGGACCCGAGGATGCCCCCTCCTGCCCTCCCAGTCCATCTGGGTCTCCTTGCCACTCTCTAGTTGTGGGCCAGGGGTGAATGCCAGGCGGAGCTTGAGGGATGACTGAGGCCAGGTGATGAGTTGCTTGTGCCTCATGTCGGGGGGCCTCTAAGAGATGGGGTCTAGCCATGGGGCTCCAGAAGGCAGAAGCAGCAGACAAGTGAGGCAAGAGGTTGGGGGGGGGGCGGGAGTTGAAGCAGGGGCAGGTCCTAGAGCCCAGTTCTCTTTCTCTAGATATAGATCAAGATAGATAGGTGATAGATAGATCTATATACACACAAATAATAATAGCTGACACTTCTATAGCACTCTTCTAATGCTTTCTGTATGTTATTATAGTCAGTCCTCCCACCAGTCTATGGCATGGGCACTATTATTGCCTTCGTTTTGCAGGTGAGGCACTGAGAGGTTCAATAACTGCTCAGCTCATCCAGCTAAGAAATGGTAGAGCTGGGATTTGAACTCAGGCGGTCCAGCTCTAGTGTCTAAGCTTCTAGCTACAAACTATACTGCTTTATATGGCTCATTTCTATCAAGCTGTGTGCCATGTGCTTTATACCATACTTACCCCTCACAGCATCTCTAGGTCACATGACTCGCCCAAGGCCACTCAGCCCGGGCCGCAGCCTTGAACCCAGCCTTGTGACCCTGAAGTCTGGGCTCTCCCCAGAGGCCTGCTGCTTTCCAGATAAGGCCC
>PVJN01031160.1:0-25074 GCA_004026805.1 Lasiurus borealis | reverse complement strand
GGAGGAGGAGGAGGAGAGGGGAATATGGAGGTGGTCAAAGCTTTCATCAAATTCTGAAGGGGGATTCTAAGCACTTCCAAGTATTTCAGAGACTGGCATCTTTGGCTCTTTATTATATCTAAGTCCACTCCAAACTCAATGAAATGTATTTTCTTTGCTAAAGTGGTGTAATTATAGCTCCTCTTCTGTTTGGCATGGTGATCTAGAATGCTTTCATTTTTAGCAGGAAGCAAATTGCAATGGGTTTTTGGAGGCCCTACACAGTATTGGACAGTGAGGCAGGAGATGAGAATGAGGAGAATGAGAGAGAAGAGAGGGAGAGAGAGAGAGGGAGAGGCAGAGGCAGAGAGAGAGACACCGAGGTTTTATCAGGCAGGAGTTGGGGTGAGGGAGGATAGAGAATGGGGATTACAGAGCATGTGTATGAGAAGAGATTACCTATCATTAACTGAGTTGTAAGAAGGGCTAGTTGGGTGGCAAGGCAGATTTGGGTCAAGAAATGTCACATTAGATATTTCTCCACACTGGACACCAAAGACCACACAGCTCAGATGTGCTTTTGTGGCTCCCTGACATGGGAGAAGGCAGGGGAGGGCAGCAAGCAGGCAGGGACTATCCGTGCATTTTTATATACCGGTCAAGTCCAATGTCCATTAATGCGGACCTGAATGGATTATTTGATGATTATATAACGCAGCATCGTGAGGGAAGCACAGCATTAAGTGTTACAAAACAGAATAATGAGGGCATTAATGAAGTCCCTCATCAGACAGACAGTAAATTTCTTTCTACCTTTCAAAGAATTGTGTCACGTGGGATCCTGCCAGCTAGGCTTGGCCTCTGAAATACCCAGGATTCCCTGCTGTGGGTAAAGGGACCCAAGAATGCCAGCCTGGATATTCATGTTGACTCAAAGCCAGGCAATCCCGCAGGAGTCAAATATTTTCTGCCAATAAAATTAGCGAGAGCTTCCGAGATTCTTAGCCTCAGGTTCCTACACACACAGCTCTGCTGAGCAGATCATGGAAGAAGCCTCTAGCATGCGTAGTCATGACTGAGAAGGGCCAGATGGAGAGAAGAGATTGGATTTCTCCAGTAACTGTCCAGATACTGTCAAAGTACAGCGGGAAGGTTAGGGAGAGGTGGGGTAGATAAGAGATCAACCGAAGGACGTGTCTGCATGCAGATAAGCACAACCAATGAACACAGACTCTGGGGGGCTGGGGTATGCCTGGGAGGGGGGGGCAATGGGGAGATATGTATACATATAACACAATAAAAAAAAAAAGAAGGCTTTTTCTATAGTCTTCTTCCCTCAACCGGAGGAAGAATTTCCAGGAGCCTTAACCCACCAGACAAAGCAAAACACCATTTTTCTCAGAGTTGGACCATAGCATTAAAGTACCCTCCTATAGCAGTCTGTGTCTCTTCATGATGCCTTTCTAGAATCCTGTTTGATCTCGATAGTTCTGAGGGAGGGTCAGGCAAGTTTTCAAAATGAGGACACAGAAACTCAAAAAAGTGCAGTGGTTAACTTCAGGCCACCCCAAACAAGCAGCTGGGTTCAGATTGCAAACGGAGCTCAGAAGGCTTGGTGTCTACTCCAGCACTCACGACAGCCAGAAGAGCCAATTCAGCATCTTGCCTGAATTCAACTTTTATTTAACTGCTTTTGAATTAAGTTCTTGCAGCATGATGAAAAAATAGCATTCAATTCAATCTCCTGCAATTATTGAGTGCCTAGAATGTTCTAGATACTATTTTGTGATTAGGTTACCATAAACTAGTCACGGCCCCTACCTTTTGGCACATTATCCAGCCCAGGAGACAAGAAAACAGGAAAACAGTTAAATGAGTCAGGTTTTACCAGGAGGGGAAGGTGGCAACAGGTATACTAGTTTATTCACATATTTTTAATTACTTATTAAATAAATATGGATTAGGCAACTACTGTGTGCTATCCCTGTACTGCCACGTTCAGGGGACATATAGGTGGAAAGGTACATGAGTCTTTTTTTTTTTTTCAAGAATCTCTAGGGAATCTATACTATTAAAAGGGTAATACGCTAATTAAGCCAGACATCTCCTAGATGTCCTTCTGGACAAAGACATGGTGACAGGGGCTGAGGCAGAAGCACTTAGGGGTGATCATCAGACCAGCAGGGGAGGAAATTTAGGGGCAATTAGGCAGGCAGGCGAGCAGTTAGGTGCCAGTCATCCTGGATTACGAGAGGGATGTGTGACTGTCAGTGTAGGCCTGATCCAATTGGGCCTAAACCAGCAGTCAGACACCCCCCAAGGGGTCCCATATTAGAGAGGGTGCAGGCTGGGCTGAGTGACACCCCCTCCCCCTGCATGAATTTTGTGCACTGGGCTTCTAGTCAATATAAAAGTAACAGCCCAATGACAAAGGAGCTGGGATCACAGATAACGTCTACCTTGGGAGTAAGAGAAGGTTCCCATGAGGAGAAACCTAGTGTGAGAATTTACACGATTCCTTGTCTTGCCTTATAAAACTTATTGCATGCCAGAGCAATAGCCACAGAAACAGAACTTCAAGCAGTGGTGACAAGTGTCACCATGTTTATAAACACCGGGTGCTGTGCCAGCACATCCTCTAGTGACTCCATCTGCATGAGCGTGTGGGGCAGCGCCACAGGGCTGATGACTGACTGGCCTGAGCGCATGAACAGGAGTACCAGGTAGAGAAGGAAGCAAGCCATTCCCGGCGGACAGGGACATCTAAACAAAGTCACAAAAGCATGGACGTGCAGGGTAATGGAACCGGGGAGAGTGAGACCTGGGGCTTGGAAGCAGGGTCTGAGAGTTGATGGAGTTGAAGGACAGGACAGGAAGCAGGAAAGAAGATGTGGATGGCATTTTATGAGTCCAGGGTAGTGATGATTCAGATGAGAGATGGTGTGTTTACGAGGACAGTCAGATGCAGTGCACAGAGCCTGGGAAACTTTCAGTGTAAGGGGTGAGAGAGAGAGGCGTGGAAGATGACTCAGAAGTTTCCGCCTTCACTGGCTGAGTGGCCGGAGAGGCGCTCACTGATAAAAGACATGGAGGGGAAGGTTTTGGGGCGTGGTAAACAGAACAATGGCCGTGTTCGAGAAATATGTTACCTGACATGGCAAAGGGATTTTTGCAGATGTGATTATGTTAAGGATCTTGAAGTAGTTTATTCTGAACTCCAGGGATTATTCAGGTGGACTAGTGTATAGCAAAGGTCTTTTAAAAAAGAGGTAAGAGGGCCAGAGGTAGAGATGGAGATATGATGATAACAGAAGCAGGAGAGAGGGGAAGAGAGAGAGAGAGAGAGAGAGAGAGAGAGAGAGAGAGAGGGGGGGGGGGAGATGAAGACGCTTCACTACTGGTTCTGAAGATGGGGGAAGGGGTCATGAGCTAAGGAATAAAGGTGACTGCTAGAAGCTGGAAAAGGCAAGGAAACAGATTCTCCCCTGGAGCCTCCAGAAGGAAGGCACTGATGCCTAACAATTTCTGACATTTTACACCGGTTTGAGCCACTAAATCTGTGGCGATCTGTCACAGCGTCAATAGGAAACACACACGGACACACAGGGAGAGGAATTCACTTTCGAGTGTGTTGATTCTGAGTGCCCATGGTTCACCACTTGGAATTCGGATAGAACTTGGGGTAAGACATAGTGAACTGGGAGTCTGCGGTGTACAGGTCACGGTGACGCCAAGGGGTGAAAGGGGGTGTCACTAGGAGCAAGAAGCAGAGAGGGGCTGGAGTCACAACTGGAAAACAACAGCCTTGCAGGATTTCACGAGGGAAAAGGAATCAGCGAAAGAAAGGAGGAGGAGGAGGTGGGAGGGAAACTTGGAGAGAGCTGTGTCATCAAAAGCCCAGCTGAGACAGCTAGAACAGGGATTATCAGCATAAAGTCTACCGTATTTTCCGGCGTATAAGACGACTTTTTAACCCAGGAAAATCTTCTCAAAAGTCGGGGTCGTCTGATACGCCGGGTGTCGTCTTATAGGGCAAGTATATCCCAAACTCTGTATTTTAACTGGAAAAGTTGGGGGTCATCTTATAGGCCGGAAAATATGGGTGTTTTGAGGCCGAGTGGGAAGATCTCAGAGAAGAGGGCATTGGACTTGACAATCTGACAGGTGTTTTGTGCCGCTGGCAAAAGTAGCTCTGGTTCAGCTGTGGGATGGAAGCTAGATTGGGCGGAAGAGTGAATGGGGGGTGGGGGGAAGTAGAGACAGCAACAGTCCATGATTTCTAGGAGCTTCTCTTGAAAGTTGGGCGAGCAATAGGGTAAGGACTGGGTGGGCTGATGGAGAAGTATTTGAATACTTGTTTTTAGACTGAAGTTTGAAGTTGGGGGTTAACTGAGCATGCCATGGGCTGAGGGGTACAGGGATTAAAGTGTAAGAAAGAGAGGGGATGGTAAAGGCTGGGTTGTCTGGAAGGCTTGACTTGAAGAGTAACAATTTTGAGAGAGCTCACCTTCCTTCATGTGTTTAGCATGTACACACAACATGGCCTAACTCCCAGTAGCCTTTCAAGTGTCCATTAGCTGAGAAAATTAGATGTCTTCTCAATTTAGTGGCTTTCAACATTTATGTCATTAGTGTGGAGGGATGGAGAGTTAAAAGTAGGGATTGTATTTGTATAAATTGCAGGGAACATCAGAAAGAGGTAAAAAAAAACACAAAACTTAATCCAAGCATTTGGTCCTAAATAGAGAGATAAATCTTTTAATTTGCTTGGGGAGTTAAAGTAAATTAATTGTTGAAACATTAATTTCAGCCAGTAACATATATTTAAATGCAGGTTGGGGAGAGAGAAGCAATGAATCCAACCAGACTCAGGGAAACATGGATGAAGAAAGTGACAATGAATTCTGGAATTCCTTTACACGGGTTGAGTGTTGATAGTTTAAGGTGAGGAGAGAATATTGAAATGACCTAGCTAGGTCAGAAGAAAAAAGGAGAAAAACATATTTTTGCTTGAGGTAATCAAAACAACGTTTTACCAAACAAAATCTCTTTTAGTTTGTGAACTTGAGAGCATTCGGTGATATAGAAAATAACGCATTCTCCATTTTTTGAAAAGCGTAAGGAGTAAGAGTTATATTTGAAAATAAAATCTCCTCGCTTGACATCATGGGAATTTGCCCCAAACACCTAGGACAGTGCAGGGCCCTGGAAGAGACTATTCTCAAATGGTTGCACTGCGGTTTGCAGGTTTCAATCTGATAGACGCGTTATGGATCTTGAACAAGAAAGAAAACCATCTGCTTTCAGATTTCCCAGAACCTCTCTAGTGCATTATTATGACATCGAGTTGTTGCTCTGAAGTCTGCAAAGATTCCATGACTCTTGTCAAATTCAAAAGGAACTTTCTCATTTGCCTTTGTGGGTTTAAAATAGTGCCTATCTAATGTCTTCCATCACCAGACCACCGTATGTAAATAAGTGATATTTAGAAGGATCTTTTAGATAATTAGTTCGGCCAGTGTAATCCATTATTCTCAGAGAAGTGGTTTTTCTATATAAAATGACAACACAGCCCTGGCCAGTGTAGCTCGGTAGGTTGGAGCATCATCCTGTACACCAAAAGGTGGTGGCTTTCATTCCTGGTGGGCACATACCCACGTTGTGGGTTTGATCCCAGGTCAGGGTTTGTATAGGAGGCAAGCAACGGATCGATGTTTCATTTCTCTCTTCTCTCTCTCTCCCCCCCCCTCTCTATTTCTCTCCCTAAAATAAATTTAAAATAAACTCCTTTCTAGAAAAAAAAAACACAAAATTGCCAGCACATTTTTCTAAATATCGAGATTAAGTTGCATAAAGCTCTCAAGCTGTGTCATCCTTTGGATCGCTAGGATATTATTTATCTGTTATTTAAATGTCCATCTCACATTCGGACAATCTGAGAATGGGGCACTCCCCCAGCAGGATGCTTTTCCGGTGTGGGTAACAATGCCTTGTAAAGTACCCCCTGGAAACAATAGTCTACTGATACCCTCAAGAGAAGCCACGTGGAAGGAAGAAGCTTAAACCTGACCTTAGGGATGGCACAAAGGGCTGGATCTGCTCCTCGGTGTACAGTGACTCAGGTGCCTCTTGTGGTTTCTGTTTTGGCGACTGCCATCGCCACCCTTCCAGCGGCTCAGGATCCAAACCTCAAAGTCATCATTACATCTCTCCTCTTCCTCACACCCACACACCATGAGCTGACCAATCCTGTAGATTCCATGACCTCAGTGTGTTTGGCATCTAACCCCTCCTGTTAATTTCACCTGGCCTTTGTCATGGCCTGGAAATGGCCTTTCCATTTTGGGCGGTGTTCCTTCTCCATACTCCTCTCCACTGCCCTCACGTTTCTCTTCCTGTGACTTGGATTCTATCATTTCCTTCCTCACAAGCCGTGAGGATCCTCAAGCCAAAATTCAAACTACAACAGCATGGTACATGGCTCAGCTTGGTCCAGGAAACCCTTGTGTGCTTCACCATGGAGATACAGAGAGGGGGAGTCATCATTTAGAAACCTCTCTACACATTCTTTCCTTCTTTCCTGCATTGGTTTTGATGATATTCATTAAAATGTTATTATATGTCTGTCGAATCTACTAATAGGGTTTTCAATTTGGTAAGTGAAACAATTGTTAAAACCCTTTTCTAGTACCATATAAGACGATCCCAACTTTTCCAGTTAAAATATAGAGTTTGGGATATACTCGCCCTATAGAATGACACCTGGCGTATAAGACGACCCCTGACTTTTGAGATTTTCCTGGGTTAAAAAGTCGTCTTATATGCTGGAAAATACAGTAATTCATTTTTCACTGGTGAAAATGAATGTGTCAGTATACCGAACATCGGAAATTCAGAACAGGGATCATCTGAGAAGTGCTTAACGGCGCTACACCAAGTGTAGTCCCCTGGCTGGCAGGATCCTCATCACCCGGGACCTCGCTAGAAAGGAGGAATTTCAAGTCCCTTCTTGATTCAGAATCTTCCAGGGGGGGTGGGTCCCAGTACCCCATGGTTTAACAAGCCCTATAGGTGCTTGCTAACACTAGAGATACCGTATTTTCTGGCGTATAAGACGACGGGGCGTATAAGATGACACCCACCTTTTCCAGTTAAAATATAGGGTTTAGGATATACCCGCCCTATAAGATGACATCGGGCATATAAGAGGACCCCTGACTTTTGAGAAGATTTTCCTGGGTTTAAAAGTCGTCTTATACGCTGGAAAATAGGGTACACTGGCTAACCATCTTTCCAACGCTCCTTCAAACCCCTGCAGCCCCTGGTGGCTGTTAAGCGCTTGAAATGTGGCTACTACGATGGAGAATTTTAAACTTTATTTAATTCAAGTCTAAATAGCTACAGGTGGCTGGTGGTTGCCATCTTGGGCAGCACTGGCCTGTTCCCTACCCTATACCCTTAACCACACAGCCACGGTGCTCTCTCTGTGCTGTATTTGAAGCTGTTCAGTCTGCCTAGGAATATTCGTTTTCCAACCCAAGCATTGTCATGGCAATCTATTAGATGTCACCCATCTTTCAATATTTCCACCTGTTCCAAGAAGACCGCCAGGATTTTCTTTCTTTAAATTCACTTCCTTCCTTGTTTGCCTTTTCCAGTGCTTTTGTTTTCCCTAACCCTCTTAATAGTACTTAATACCCTCCGCTTTGTGCCCAAAGCAAATGGGTTTGCCCTCCGTCAGATGGAGAATTGTTGGTTTAATCATCTTTTATTGTATGGCAGCGCCTACCTGATACTTTGCAAATGGGACACATTCGTCAACCATGTAATTAAATTAAATCCACATGAAACCAGAACGAACAGTCTTCAACACCAACAATGCATCCTCGTGTTCTTAGAAGTCAAGACAGATCAAAATGTTAACGTATACAGTTTAGTTTCGAATAGGAAAAATGTTAAAGCCACGGTGAAACATTTGTCACAGGATCAAAATACATGGCTATAAAAATAAACAGAGTGCCTGCCTCATCCTTTCCTTAGCAGCAGGAACGCATTTTCCTTTGGCAATGCTCTACCTCCATCAGAAGTGTTCCTTAACGAAGTTTGAGATTGGAAACAGATTGGTAGCTTTTTAACAAATGGCACTCCTATTGCAGAAATGTATTCTTGGTGCCATGAAAGCAGTTCTCCTATCAAGTTCAAGAAAGGTATTACACTTCTAAATGAATCAATAGTTTGTTATATGATAGAAAAAAATAGTGATTATCTTTACAGAAAAGGTGAGAAGAATTTATTCTGCTTCATTTCAGAGTTCTATGCTTGATCCTATTTTCACAAAGCTATAAAATTAAAATACATGAAATTAACCACACCAAAGCAAACATTAAGGTGGTTAATAATTAAGTGCATTCTGCCATCAATGTAATAAACCTCATTAGAGTTTTATAAGGATTACATACCCACATTGACTCACAAAGAAAGCCCTCCATAGAACTTACACCTCGAAGTGCCTTCCCACAAAAGCGAATGGGAAACGTATGTTACTTTCCAACAATGGGAAATGGCAGCCTTCATATTAGATTTGAAAACCTGAATGTCAAATACAATCGACAGTTTTCTATGTTCCTTTCATGATGGAAGCTCACCGACTGACATCAATGCCAACTCCCCTTACAAGTTGTGTTTTCAAAAATTTCAGGTTGTCTGATTATGTCATGGTGGGAAAGCACACGATTCAGCAAGCATCACACATGATACATCTGACATTCTTCTCACTCTGTTCTGGAAAAGTTTCTAGGTAAATTTTTACTAATTTATTGTGTATACTTAATTTAGATGAAGAATAGACTGCAAGTCCAAGATAAGACAATATGTTTATCTCAAGACTCCATCACTTCTTAGAACATAATGGCAAAAGATATTTTTAAGACATATAGATAATTGCAAAAAAAAGTTGCCACGGTACAAATGACATAATCTTAGTTATGTAACAAACAAAGTATATGTGAAAACATAAAAAACGTGCACACCAAACTGTTAAGACTGGTTTCCTTTGAGTGAGTCAGTAACAGTGGTGGGATAATGAGAAATATATTTTTCCATGGGTCTGTTCCATTTATTTTTGCAAGTTTGAATCCTTTATAACAAGGACGTTTCCAGGAGTTCCAACAAGCTGTTGGAACACGTAGGCACTATACTCATGTCTTCCTATCACCACATGAAAATTACACCTACATTATAGAACAATCCATCGGGAGAGCCATCGGAGGACTAGTTGAACAGAAGTCCTATAATCTCTCAATCTCTCTCTCTCTCTCTCTCTCTCTCTCTCTCTCATCTATCTAAAAAAAACAGAGAAATATGCTAATTAGCCAGGACGGCATAACGGGTCAACAGGACAGGAAGAGGTTGTGCATGCCACGGCAGGGCAGGGTGGCAGAGGCCTCTGCGTGCCTGCACTGGAGGAGGGCATGGTCACCAGCCACTGAGGCTGCTTCAAGGGCCGGAGAGGAAGGCAGGGCCAGATCAGCAGTGGCCCAGGGAGCCAGGCAAGGCCAGACTGCTGACTCCAGGGTGGGGGGTGCAGCTGGACAGCAGACAGCAGGGCCTGCTTGGCAGCAGCTGCGGTGACCCACGAGCAGGCAAGTGAGGCCTACAGGCAGCACCCAGCAGGCCCTGCTTGCCCCCTGCCATGGTGTGGAGCAGGCAGGCCCGCAGAGAGCAGAGAACCACAGGGAGCGGGCCTAAGCTGTCAGTGGGACATCCCCTGAGGGCTCCTGGATTGGAGAGGGTGCGGGTCAGGCTGAGGGACAACGCCCCCCCATGCATAAATTTAGTGCACCAGGCCTCTAGTAAGGATATAAAGAAGAACCCACATCGAGACTGGCAGGAGTGGCAGAGACGCAATATGGGTTGGGCCCACACTGACATGTAGTGCTTGAGAATATGGAGGGATATCTCAGCTGCAGATGCCCCTCCTGAGAAGTGAGGGATCTCAGCCCTGTGCTGGGCTCGCTAGCCTGGGAGAAGAGCCCACGTAACATCTGGCCGTGAGAAGCAATGAGGAGTCCATCCATCCAGGTGAGAAGGAAGTCTACTGGAGACCCTGGTGGCCTCTTAAAGGCCCAGCTCACAAACTCTCCCTTGCAGGCATTCACTCTGGGCTCCCTCAAAGAGATAACTGCGTGGGGGGCATCGGAGACATGTAGGGAGAAACTGAGCTGTGTGGCTTTGGGTGGGGGCTGGAGGGATGGCTGACACTGTCCCTGCGCTGAGCCCTCTCCTCACATGACCAAATCTGAATCTGCATCAGCCTGGTGAACACCACGAGATCCACTGATGGCTTTGTGAGACCCCACAGCACCGCATAGGTCTGTGGGCCCCGGGTGGGTGGGGCTGGCCTCAGTGCCCCCTGAGACTTCTGCTGAGTGGGCCCAGGCCTGGTACTGGTGTCAGCCAGCCTCAGTTTGCAATGTGGACCCTCCCAGGGAATGCAAGTCTCACACTGGCAGCCACCAACCATGGATCACTTGGTAGCTCCTGACAGGAAGCCCCAGGCCCGTCACAGGCAGCACTGACATTGACCTGCGCTGGTGACCCTCCTTAGGGACCAGAAACACTGCACCCAGTGGCTGGCTTCAGCCTGCAACAGATCGCCACCTGATTACTTCCACAAAGGGCAGACTCTAAGGAAGGTTTCAGAAGACACCAGACCCCACTGGGGTGAATCCAACTCTTTGGGTTCTCAAAAAATTAAAAATAGAACTACCATATTACTCAGTAATTATACATGTTTCTAACTATCCATCTCTCTCCCTTCCTCTTTGTAAAAAGTCAATAAAATATATAAAAAAATAAAAGAACATTCTACTTGGACAAAAGCAGAAGAAATATATATATTTCCTGACAGAGGCTTTCCCCCCTAAAATGTAGTACAAACAAAATCAAATTAAATTTTTGTAATAAAAATCACATTTATTAATTAATGGTGAGAGAGATTTCATCACCATCTTTTTACCAGTGAGGAAACTGAAAGGAAGGCATGCTAAATGCCAGAAGTTGATCCAAATTCTGACTTCAAAGCTTAGATGTCAGCCATCACATTACCTCAACTAGAGGAGATGCAGCTCAGAAAAAATTTACTAACTGGATCTGACCAGAGGAATTAATCAACCCAATCTAGACAACTAATGAATTTGTAAAGCTTAATGGATTTATTTGAAGCAATTATGTGTGAAATAGAAATATTTTATGCATCCTGGGATGTCTCTAATAACCAACTTTCCCTCTTTCTAGTGATCCTTTCTTTAATCAGAAGAACCAGTAGGAGTGAATGACTTAAGTTTCCTTGAACCCAAATCCCATCTCACAGTTGTATCACATTTAAGGTTCATTTCAATGTTCACTCACGTGTTCTACAAATAGAGCTCAATGGATGCTCCTTTCTTTTTAGATTTAACCCACTGGAATTAATAATTATCTTAAGTGTGTATACATATTTTGAGACATCCTATACATATCGATCACCCAATATGCTGCTGACTTTGTACATAGGAGGGAAATAGAGTCAGGGAGAAGAATGAGGCATTGGCCTTACTTTCAGGAAACCCCAAATCCCTGGGAAAACAGGTGTAAAATAACCCCATGTAGAAGAAAGAATGGCAACACCAGAGTATTGGGGTGTTCAACAATATCTGGAGACATGTCAGTTGTCTCAACTTGGACTGGGGATAGTATGTAGTATGTAGTGAGTAGATGCTCCCAAGCATCCTGTAATGCACAGGGCAGCCTCTGCAGCAGAGAAATAGCTGACCCAAAATGCTAATAGTGTCCCAGTTTAGAATTCCTTTGCTAAGGCATAAAACTCCAGAGTTTTTGATGAAAAAAATTTAGATCAGTTAAACCAGAGGAATTTACAATCCCATGATAATGAATGGATCAAAAATATCAGTAATCTACTCTTAAAGAAATATTATTGTCCTATTTTTATCTTTCTGTGAGATTAAGAGAAAATGTAACTTTTCTAAATGTGGCCTAATCTATCTATATAAAACCCTAATACGCAAATCGACTGAATGGCAGAATGACTGGCAAAATGACAAGTCACTATGACGTGCACTGACCACCAGGGAGCAGATAGCAGATGCTCAACACAGGAGCTACCAGCAGACAGAGGTGGGGAGTGGGGCTGTTGAGTGGCACCAGGTCAGCCAAGGTGGGTGTAAGTGGGGGTCTCCATCACCCAGCTGCTCACCTCACAGATCAGCCCCGATCACCGGCCAGTCCTAGGGACCCTCCCCGTGCATCAATTTCGTGCACCGGGCCTCTAATAACACATAATTAAGAAGGATAGGGGATTCCCCATTTTAAGGGAATGAATTCCCATCCTTGGCCAAGCTCTTGTCATCTCTCCTTCCCCAGACTGTTGCACACCACAGCCAGCTTGTCCCCCGTTCAGCTCTCTTAACAAATCCCCACTGCACTGGGGCAAACATTCAACCTTTATTTAACACCTATAAGGTGCCTACCTCACGCCACGCCTTGTTTCATTCTCCTTTAGCCACAGTGATCCCTGAGTGCTTTTCCCAACGCAGAGGACACACACATGCTATTTCCTCTCAACAGAAAACTGCTCCTGCCACTAATTCCTTATGTCTCATACCATGACTTAAACAGGGTGTCCTAGAAAAGGTTTTCCGCAAAACGTCCGTCTCCTTTCAACCCCCACTTCCTGAGCCCTTCTCTACCCGTTTCCAGCCTGCTCTGTGTCCCTGACACCCGTGTTTCTGTGTAACTTGCGTGTCCTCACTAGGCTCCTGGCTGATTCTGCCGTGGGGAGCAGCAGTAAGAGATCTGAGGGCTGGAAGACATGAACGTCCAGGTGATTCCAAGCCCTTTCCTATTTGGCTGCCATTCTGGGGGAGACTTCCTCTTGCCATCCCCGGATTCCAGCTCTAACTCAGGAAGCCCTTGTCCCTTGCCTCTCCAGGGAAGCTCCTTTCTGGTTAAGTTGGTACCTCTCCCAAGTGCCCTTAACCCTTCCTCACCTCTGGAAGTAACAAGCCTTTATTAACTCATTTTCATTTAAATAAAGTGAATGTTGTTTCTTTCATTTAAATACAGTGGATTTTGGCATCTTAGACATTCCCACTCCTCAATCTAAGTCAGTATCGATTCTTTTTATTATTCTTCATACAGACTCCCCTGTGGCCCTCAACCATTGTTCTCCTGAGCTCTTCTCACATTTTATAAATGTGTGCATGTGTGCTAGTATTTTAATTCTTTGTGTAATATCTATTGTTCAACCCAGCAAAATTATATAATGTCCCACAGGGAACAGGGCTGTTTTGTCGGTGACAGCTGAATGGAATGATTCAAGAGCAGACACCTGAATTTTAATGAAATGAATTATTATAAAAATAATAATAATATAAAGAATTTATGGCCCTAACCAATTTGGCTCAGTGAATAGAGCTTCATCGGCCTGCAGACTGAAGGGGCTCAGGTTTGATTCCAGTGAAGGGCCTGCACCTTGGTTGCAGGAACATCCCCTGTAGCCTCTGCTCACAGCTTGCATGGGGCGGAGTCTCAGGGTGGAGCAAACAGCAATGGCTTCCTGTCAGCCCTACTCTAAGAGGTCCCTGGGTCTCAGTGTCCCTTGGTAATTGCTGCAAGCACCTGTGAGAGAAAGCCGCCCTTGAGTTCTGCCCACTGCCAGACAGTCCAGTTTCTCCCCATATGAGTCTGGGTCCCCAGAGTCTCGCCCAGAACTGGAGTTCAGAGGAGTCGGGAGCTTGTGTCTCCCTCCTGCTTGAAAAAGACAGCCACGTTCTCAGGTGCCAGCCCCTTTCTGAGCGCGTGCCTCTGTACCTCTGCCTTTACTTCTGCACCTCCTCTGAGTCTCAGTGTGCTTTTTCCTTCTAGCTGTAGAATTTCCACTCAGCCAACCGCACCTCCTCTGAGTCTCAGTGTGCTTTTCTCTTTCCTTCCAGTTGTAGAATTTCCACTCAGCCAACCTTCCTGTGGCTCTGGATGATGTGAATTTTGTCTTTTAGTTGTAGTTTTGAAGTTGTTGTGAGAGGCAGCACTTTCAGGTGTTTACCTATGCCGCCATCTTGGTGTCTTCCCTCTCATTGCTGTTTCTAACTTTCTATCCCCCTCCCCTCCTCTCTGTAAAAAATCAATTATATATATATGAATTTATGGGTGAACAAAATGACATAGTGAGAGAAAATGCTTGAAGCTCTAAGTACGTGCATACATGTATCAACTTGCCATTTGCTCAGCACTTGAAGCTCCACATTCTTCACTAGGCATTGAGAGCAGAGACATGGAAAGGAAAGTTTCTTTTCTCAAAGGCCCACAGGCCAGTGGGGAAGACAGGAAGCTCAGGATAATGGGGCACATAAGAGACTTAAGCTGGGGCCCAAGGGGGTCGAGAAAGACATTGCTCTCCACAGGGGAATATTTACAGCGGAAGCATATTTACACCAAAGGCATTGGAAATTAACAAAAAAAAGAAAGGATATTTCCGTTTTGTTCAGAAAACACAAGGGCTAATACGACTGTGAATTCTTTATTGTTCCTCAAGTTCAGGGAGGAGAGGAAGGAAGCAATATCCAAGTCCAATAGTGCCGTGGCGCAGTCTCAGCCAGATAAACAGGCAAAGGAGCAGTGACAGCACAATGGCCTGCGCTTTACTACAAGAATCCAGACATGCGCGTCTTGATCACGGTGAGAGCCCAAATGGTGTGATCCTGGCAGCCTCCAGCTAGAGCTCCTAGGAAATCTGCATTTCCTGAGTTCAGGGAGGTTTAAATACCATATTTTCTGGTGTATAAGACGACTGGGCATATAAGACGACCCCAACTTTTCCAGTTAAAACATAGAGTTTGGGATATACTCACCCTATAAGACGACACCCAGCATATAAGACGACCCCTGACTTTTGAGAAGATTTTCCTGGGTTAAAAGGCCGTCTTATACACCAGAAAATTCAATTCACCTGCTGTCAAGTTTGATCCACATGCACATGCCACTGGGTGGTACATATGAGCGTGTGTGACCAAAATATGACATCTATAATCCTCAAGGTAACGGTTATGCTCAACCACATTCTTTCTGTCTTGAAATATTGAGAAATATTCTAACATCTTTTTTCACTGAAATAGTTTTGAACCTTCCCGTGAAGAGGAGGACAGTTATTTCAGCAAATGCTTTTATCACCTGCATGATTCTGTCGGTGAGTTGCCCCAGCCCAAAGAGGTCACCACGAGTCACAAATCATTCTGCTACAGGTCCTGTCCTCAATCGGTCCTTACAGCGGGGTCAACAAGCTTTGGCTATAAAGGCGAGCCAGTACATAGTTTGGGTTTTGTGAGACACACGGTCTCTCTTGCAACTCAGCGTTGCTATGATAGCACGGAAACGGCCACAGGCACTATGGAAAGGATGGGCATGGCCATGTGCCAATCAAACTTCAGTGACAAGAATAGGTGGTCAGCCGGGTGTCATCCTTGGTTGTCGTGTGTCAGTCCTGCCTAAGACTGTGGAGAAGGAAAGGGGAAGAATGGGCGGAGAACAAAGGAGAACAAAACTAGGGAGCAAAGGAAATCGTTGATGGAAACACGGCAGTTGTACCAAGAAAGAGAATATCCTAGTTGTAAGACAGATGAATATAATGACGATACATCAATAACCTCTGACTCATTAAACAGCTATTCTGTCTCGTGATAAAATAAAACGTATTGGTAGAATGTCTTACTAACTCTAACCACTATAAAAATAATTCTGTTTTGAGAAACATAAATAAAGATATAGCTCGGAAACAGGACTGTAACATGGGTAAGTCTTGAACACATGATGCTCAGTGAAAGAAGTCAGGCACAGAAGGCCACATCTTGGATGATTTCATTTATACGAACTCTCCAGAACAGGCGAACCCGTAGAGACAGAAGGCAGGTTAGTGGTGGCCAGGGCTGGAGGAAGACCTGGGAGCGACTGCTAAGGGGCACAGGCTTTCTTTCCGGGGCGGTGAAAGGTTGGAAATTAAACAGTGGTGATGGCTGCACAACTCGGTGAATGTCCTGAAAACCACCGGAAGGTATGCTTGAAACGGGTCAGTTTTATGCGATATCAATTATATTTCAATTTTTCCAAAGGGACCAGGACATTCTCACACACTGCTTTTACGTTTCTGGAGGGCAACTTGAGGGGGTATATATATTAAAAGTTGTGCAAACGTGGGAAGCCAAAGACAAACAGGATCTGTGATGTGGAAACTGAAGACCAGCAAAAATAAAAACTCAACCAATCAATGAATTAATTAATTTCATAAATAAACAAACAAATAAATAATTCCAGCAACTGGAATAGCTCCATATACATCAATTCAAACACAAGAGGGGTTTTGTCATGTCTTGAGAACAAAAAAAAAGTAGCACTTTACCTTTCCATATCCCTGGAATATGGCCAGGGATATTTGATTGCTGATATGAGTGAATGACAGAAAATGATCATTGCTGGGCACCAGGCTAGGAGCTTGTATATTTTGCTGATCCTTACCACAGTCCTGCAGATTAGGCATCACAAACCCCATTTTACAGATGAACAAACTGATTGTCAAAAGCCATGCTCTTGCCTAGCCGGCGTGGCTTAGCGGTAGAGCATCGACCCATGAGCCAAGAGGTCCCTGGTTCAATTCCCAATCAGGGAAACTGCCCAAGGTTGTGGACTTGATCCCCGGTCGGGGATGTGCAGGAGACAGCTGATCGATGTTTCCCTCTCATTGATGTTTCTCTCTCTCTATCCTCCTCCTCTCCTCTATAAAATCAATAAAAACATGTGTGAAATTTAAAAAGAAAAAGCCATGCTCTTTCCCACCCCTCGTCATCTGACGGATCCCATGTGGATGGTACCTCTGGTAGGAAGTGGTGGTCAGCCTGCACCTCACTCCCAAAACGTTCCTCAGCCGCGTTCCTTCCCTGAAACGGGGTGCATGAGACCCTGCCTACAAGTTCACAGCATCACCACCCAGCTTTCAGCAGCTGTCTGTCAACTGGGCTCCCTGCCCCTCTGCCCACAGCTGCCAGAGGGACCCGTTTGAAGCTTCTCTCAGCTCCTCCCCCCTCACCCTTTAAAAACACCGCGCCGTCACCCGCGGTAGCAGGGCCTCGATGCCCTGCCTGTTGGCTGTCACCGGGGCTGGGTCTTGCCCTGGTCTCTCTCACATCAGCCTCGGGGCCTTCCTCACACTGAGCCCTGCAAGCGCATCATCGCCGGTCCCTCTGCCTGGAATGCCTTTCCATGGCTGACACCTTATTCGAGTCACGTCCACAGAGCCTGCCCTTGTCCACAGTTCTAAAGCAGCAATGACACACACTCTTCTGTTCTTCTGCAAAGCTCTTCCCACCGGATGCTTTCTCCTCCTCCCCCCCACCCACTCTCTCTCTCCCTGTCTTCCTTCCTACCTTCAGCCCTTCCTTCTTCTTTCTTTCCTCCATCCCCTTTTCCTGCTCTCTATTCTCCCTCTCTGCTTCTTCTCCACCCAGTAGACTATAAGCTAGAGAATACGAACTCTGTGCTCTTCATTGAAGAATCACTGCTCCGGCCCATGCTAAACCCTCAAATATCTGTTGAAAGAATGAATGCTACTGAATGAAACTTGGCAAGGCCCCATGTTTAGCCAAATAATTAAAGATCAAAATCCCACAGCACCAAGCCCTGGCTCTGCAGAGGGTTGTAATGGCCACAGACTTTAGAAGGTCCTCACCACCACTGACCATTTACAACTGCGCCCACCCCCAGCGCTCCATGCCTGAGACAAGTTTCTGCCTGGAGTTTTTATGACCTGCTCATAAAGCCCTGAGTCATGCGGTTTACAGGGCAAGTGCTAATGCAGTCATAATTATATTGGTGTGAACACACTGTCATAGATAGGCAGCAAACAGAGACACGGGCGTTTAAGAGAAACCAGCTGCTCCCGACACGAGATCGACTGTTGCGTAGAAACCAGCCAGCAGACGCCCGGCTCAAGAACTTGAACTGAGTGACTGACGGTGACACACCCTGTAAATCACAGGGGAAAATGACAGTCCGCAGCAGCAGCTCAGAGGAACCAACCCCCTACCCAGAGAACAATGCCTTTTGGGGACTCTGCAATGAAGACATGGGTGCCACCTCCCCTCGAAGGGCGACTGCCACTGGCTTTCTGTTTCATTAACCCAAGCAGGAAAGACGTGTAAACTTCAGTCTGGGGGGATCTCCTTTCTCTTCTCTCCGGAAGCTGATCCAGAAGCAAGAAGGGACGTGACTTCATTATACAGTGGCACATCGAGATACGAGTGCCCTAACATATGAGATTTTTGAGATACGAACCGTGGAGTGAGCGATTTTTGCTTTGAAATACAAGCAACAGTTGAGATAGGAGGAATGGCGTGGATTGGCCGGCTGCACACGACCCACCAGTTTACTATGACTTGAGCGTCTCATAGTTTCCCACGCCTCAAGGTTACGGAACGAATTAAACTCGTATCTCAAGGTACACTGTACTGGCAAATTCAGCCCTCACCTAGGACTCCCTCTCCCTCTAAATCTTTGAAATAACAGCTAACCCATTAAGAGACTGGAAGGTGAAAAATGTCAAGCCTTTGACCTTTTTTAATTCATAAACATACTGAGCCAATGAAGACACCCCCCCCCCTCACACACCCCGTCTCCACACAATTAGTGTTTGCCAGGGACTCAGTGATGATTCTAAAGCCGGTTTCTTGGCCTAGGCACTATCGATGCTTCTGATCAGATCATTCCTTGTGGAGGACAGTCCTGTGCATTGTGGGATATTTAGTAACATTCCTGGCCTCTTCGCACTGGATACCATAGCACCCACCGCTCTGGTAGACAACCAGAAATACCTCCAGACATTGCCGAGTATTCCCCTGAAGGCAAAACCACCCCAGGTTGAAAACGCCTATCTAATAAAAAGGTAATATGCAAATTGACCATCACACCATCACAAGATGGCGGTGCCCACAGACAATAAGGAGGGAAGATGCTAATTGACTGTCATGCCCTCAAAGATGGCAGCACCTACAGCCACAAGATGGCAGCACCCAGTCCCCTCAGCTCCCCCAGGGTGCCTGCCTCCAGAGTCCCCCATTTCCCTCGGCCGCCCAGCCGTCCAGGGCTGGCCTGAGGCTCAGGTAATCAGGGTCGGCCGAGGCTTGCGCTGTAGGCAGTGGCAGCAGGAGAGGTGTGATGGAGGCGTCACCTTCTCCACATTGCCAGGTCGCCTCTCACCCCTGAGGGCTCCCAGACTGTGAGAGGGGGCAGGCCAGGCTGAGGGACACCCCTTCCAGTGCATGAATTTTCATGCACCGGGCCTCATGTTGTACATAAAAAATGGATGAAAAAAGATCAGCTAATACTCTCTAATTGTCTTCCTCTTTTTCAAAAATATATTTTATTGATTTTTCACAGAGGGAAGGGAGAGAAATAGAGAGTCAGAAACATCGATGGGAGAGAAATATCAATCAGCTGCCTCCTGCACACCCCCCACTAGGGATGTGTCTACAACCAAGGTACGGGCCCTTGACCAGAATTGAACCTGGGACCCCTCAGTCCGTAGGCCGACGCTCTATCCACGGAGCCAAACCGGTTTGGGCTGTTTTCTTCTTTTAATATACGTGGACACATTTTATCTTTTGGACACTATAAATGAATCAATCTAGAATGTACGCAGATTGCCCCTGTGGCTCTGTTTGAATTGTGGTTGTTTCTCAGAATCCTTCTGATATGCCAGAAGGCCAGGACTGCTTTTATAGGGAGACTCCCCGAAATCCAATGCAGGGTCTTTATGCCTTCATCAAGAATTGTATGCCAAGATTATACTTTTTCAAAACGACCAGGACCTGTAAATGCCTCTGAGACTCAGCAATATTTGCAGTTGGTGGAAGGATCTTAAAACTGGTTTCAAACCAGACATTTAAAGATCATAATATTTGTACAAAGAGCTCTTTAAAGGAAAAGAAGAGAGCTGGTTTGAGTTTGAAACCAATGAAAAAACAAGTCGTTTGTCTCTGCCTTTCGCTAAAACAACTAACCTCTTTTAATGACGATATATTTAGATTAACAACAGCAAGAGCACAGCGAGCCCTGATAGCGGCCTTACAAGATTTTACAATTCGGCAAAGGCCATTAATCACAAACAATCTATAAAGACAACCTACAGAAAACGTGTTCCAACTGCCTCGTTGCCTTGTCTTGGTTATAATCCAAGAGTAAATCCTCCAAGTCTGAATTTCGCTACCCATAAAACTTCTTATCTGCCTGTGCTCGGGAAAGTCCATCAACCAACTCTCTGCGCACTGCTGTTCCCAGGGACGGGGCTGTGAGCTTGTTTACCCAGAGGCAAGAGATGGGAAGAAAGAACCAAAAAGAAATCGAACATCCATCTTCATCAGCCGTCTAGCGTAAAGCTGAAGTGGATTGAGAGAAAGCTTTCCTTCAGGTTTTTCATACATTCCATCATTTACCCGGGAGTCATTTCTTCTAACTGAAAAAGCGCATTCATTTGAGAAGCTGCTGATAATCAGACGTGGACTATTTCCCATTATACAGGAGATGACCAATGGTTATTGATTTAGCAACAGATCCATATAGCAATTGACTTAGCATATTTGACACGAATGGTGTAATGTCTCCAAATCGTATGAATTCTGTTTATAGAGAGGAGAAAAGTGAATTAGCATCATTTTTATCCCTTTTTTTCCTTTCTGATGGTTTAATGACCTGCTTCACACGCCCTGCATTTTTGTTTCGACTGAAGAGAAAATACTCCACATGGTCCCTCTCGATGTAACTTGTGCCGTTACATTCGGCCTCTATGAGTAGCTTGCACTTGTGAGCTGTGTAATACCTCGCCTTTCTTATGAACAAAACCCAAACTAGGCCACGTTCAGGATGTGGGCGTGTCCCCAGCATTCTTCTCTAAGACCAGCACGGCTCACCACAAAAGTGGAGGGTGGCGTGTGTGGAAAGTCAGGGCTCCCGGTCTAACCCTTGATTAGAGAACTTCGGAGGTTTTATTGATGACAATTGCAACATCCTCCTTTTCCATAGGTCTCCCACCAACTAATTGTGGGGCATACTGACATGATGGACTCATTTTAGGAGTCTAAATGCGCCCCAATACCTTTCATATACTTTCTAAAATAACTGACTGAAAAAAGGAGTGTCTTGTAGTTATAAGTCAAGGAAACGGATGATTTGAATACGACTTGAGTAAATTATGATCTTGTTTTGTCTCTCAGCTCCCTGTTCCATGAAGCTACATCTGTCAGTATAACTTCTTCTCAAAAAGTTGGTTGCTAATTTTAAGGCGACCCAACATAATTTAGTCCGTTCAATCCCCACACGGTGACTGCCCCCACAATCCCCTCCAGCCTGCCCAAGTGCTCAGAGGTCCCGGGCTCCAAGGCCAACACCAGCCCCTTTTTGGAAAGAGCCAACTTGACCTTCACCACCAGAACAGAGACCTGCACTGGGCACTTCCCTGGGCATTGCTTTATTCAGTCCTCTGCTCCCCTGACAGTAGCTCAACTTTCTCTCATTTCACTGAGGGTAAATGATTTGCGGGGGTCATGTAGCCAGCAAGGGGTGCAGGCAAGCCTTGAAGCCAGCTCGTTCCAAGCACACAGTAGGCGCTTTTCCCGCTCTATCTGGAAGAGGAAGTCATCACCCCGAGATGCAGAGGTGCTGAGTGAGCCACGGAAATGAGGTCCCGGGATGGCTGGGTGCGTCTGTCTACGCCTGATGCCAAATCAGCTGTGTACGGGACAGGACACTGCGGCATGGAGGGCATCGCCAGCCAACATCAGTACCTGTTACCAAACATCACCCACACGTCCCTCCCGCTGTGAGACGAGCGAATATGCCACCCCAGGCACTGCTCCTCTTCGGAGATGCCACAGTGAATGCAGTCCGCATTGCTTTCTTCTCCGGTTTGGCCCATTAGCTGCTTCTTATCCTTTAAATGGACAGAAAGCAGGCCTGGCGGGTAGGGCGAGCCTTTGAAGGCGCCTTCAGATGCAGGAACGGGGCTGCGAGGGGAGCATTGTGTGCTGAAGCGGTCCGTTTTATGGTTTTGGATGCCGGGACCGCAGCAAACGCGCCCCGTATTAGGCCGGCAGTGGGCTTTGCTGCCGGGCTGTGACCCGCAGACATCCGCGTGTTCTCCTTTTACAGCAATTACCTTCTGCGGCTCCCCTCCCTGCCCCCCGCATTAAAACCTGTCCCGACTAGTCTGGCTTGTCCACGGGGCTCGGGGCCCCTCAGAAACAGATCTATTGCTCATTATTTTGGATCGCCTCGGGGTCTGGCAACCGCGCCTGGCACATTCTGATGCTCCTTCGCCTCCCCTCTCCTGTGCTGCTTTGCCTCCTCTGAAAGCTCTCATCTGAATTCCTTAAATATCAGGCCTGCGAGTATCCACCCAGCTTTACGACAGCAATTTACCACTGTGAGTCCGCACCCCGCTCTGCTCCCACCGGTGATTTATGTTCCCTTAAAATTCGAGGGCGAGTCAGCAAGGTGAAGAAGAAACACTGCAGACTTCGGAGGCCCGGCCAGCTATGTGGCAGGGGGCATATTTAATCGCCGGGAGCTTATGGGCTCTCATTTCTTAGCAGAGAGTTGAGTCGGAGAGAAGGGAGGGAAGGGGAAGGAAGGGAAAGAAGGAAAGGGAAGGAAAGAGAGCAAAACACACGGCAGGAATGTCAGCCTCGTATGGTCAGTGGGGGAATTTAGGGACTGTTTGTAAGCTGCAGGCGTTTAATTGTCATTGTTCGTTAGCAGCCATCTGTTTGTGCTTTCCCCGGTCTCACTGAGCGCCGCGGAGCCAAACAGAAGATACATCACAGAGAGAGAGAAGAGAAAACGTGTCTTTAATTTGGTTTTTGTCACCAGGATGGTATTTGGGGGTGGGTTTTTTGCTTCTTGTTTAATCCCTTTGGAATTTTTATTTATAAAGTGAGTCGTGTTACATTTAGTTCTTCCTGGTATTGGGATCAAACTTGGCAGACGCCTCCTATTAGCAAGCGTCACTTTTGGGTCATCACTCAAGTGAAGAGGGACCCTCTCAAACCCCTCTCGCCGCCAGGCCGCGGCACTAACAGCCTGTGCTGTGACACCTGTAGCTGAGTTTCTGCATCTAGCTTTTTAATGTGCATTTAATGCAACATCTGTTTCTTAGTTTCTGCATCTAGCTTTTTAATGTGCATTTTATTGGCTCTTCTGTTTTCCTTCCAGCAAGCAAATATTAGCGAGGAATAATTAAAAAGCTGACGTACCCATCTTCTCATCCAATAGCAGGCCCTCAACAATTTTACAAGTAAGTGCATTATATTGAGTTTGGGCAAAATGATCAATTACTGACCAGCATTCAGAGTGCAATGAGGGGAAAAAAAAAACACACTGGAGAGTCTGTAGGAAGCTTCGATTTGTTTTAAAAATAAAATATATAATATTATTGATTTTTTTACAGAGAGGAAGGGAGAGGGAGAGAGTTAGAAACATCAATGAGAGAGAAACATTGATCAGCCGCCTCCTGCATGCCCCTACTGGGGAAGTGCCCGCAACCAAGATACATGCCCTTGACCAGAATGGAACCTGGGACCTTTCAGTCCGCAGGCTGATGCTCTATCCACTGAGCCACACCAGTTTCAGCAGGAAGCTTCGATTTCTAATTGTGCATGTAGCACTGGCATGAAGGTAGCAGAAAAAAATCTTATGATAGTGTAAGATCGGAATTGAATGTCTAAAGTTATGTATTAAAAGTATTATGACTGGAAACGATCATTGCTAGAAAGCATTCATTACTGAGTTAATCAATATGCGGTTCTGGTGATAATACAGCAATGGTGAGAAGGCTGAGGGTGGGGCGGAGATACCAAGGGGAGTGGTTAGAGTCTCAGTCATAGCCGGGAGGGTGGTGAATGGCTCTTACCACGCAGCGAACCCCACCATGTGAGAGACCAGCAGGCATGTTGCCTACACCCTCACAGCTCTGAGGCACATTATGATCCCATATTTCCCGAAGGAGAAATTGAGACTAAAGAAGTCAGTAAACCCTCTCGAAGTCCAGATTTATGGGCAGTGGATGAACTGGGCTTTCAGCTCATTGCTGGCTCGAGAAGTCTTTGTGACTAAATTAGGGCGACAGAAGAGCGGCCTGGTTATGGTGACCCTCAAACCACCGTACACGCGGTAGTAAGCCCCTGTAAGAGGGTCCCCAGTAGTGCCCTATCTCCTCAAATTCCCAATTTGGCATTTACCTCCCCTTAAGTAGCTTGTTCCTAACTAAGAATATGGCGATGCTGAGAGGAGCCACGTCTGTGATGGGTTCAAAAATAGGGTGATCTGCCTCTTGCTGGCAGGCTCTCTTCGTCGCTGGCTTCGAGGAAGCAAGCTGGAATGTGGAGAGGCCCGCGTGGCAAGGAACCGGAAAGGAGAAAAAGCCGTCAGTCCGACAGCCCTCAAGGAACTGATCTTGTCAGAAGCTGCACAAGCCAGCTTGGTGCATGTTCTTTCCATGTTCTTCCCTAGTATCTGCAGGAAACACCACCGCATGGACTCCTCAATCACAGCCTGTGAGGCCTCAGCAGAGACCCGGTTAAGCCGTGCCTGGGCTCCTAACCCACAGAACTGTGTGATAATAAGTGTGTGTTGCTTTAAGGCTCTGGGTTTGGGGCAGCTTGTTAGGCAGCACTAGATGACAACTACAAGGATCTCACAGAACGGCCAAATCAAGCCAACGGCTGGCCGCTGTGGCCACGAGTGTGAGCCCCACAGAAGACAATGACGCTGGTATTCAAAGTGACAGATACTTCACCTCCCAGACAGTACAGCACCCAGATGATGGGTGAGGACAATACAGTGAGCACATTGCACCTGGGCCTAATACATTTGCTTAATTTCTTTTATATCTGTCTGTCTGTCTATCTATCTATCTACACACACACACACACACACACACACACACACACACACACACACAGACACACACACACACACACATATTGTTTAGAGTATTACAAATAG
>PVJN01031159.1:0-25074 GCA_004026805.1 Lasiurus borealis | reverse complement strand
ATATATATATATATATATATATATATATATATATATATATATATATATATATATATATATATATATATCATATATATATATGTATATATATACACACACACACACATACATACATACTAGAGGCCTAGTGCATGAAATTTGTGCATGGGGGTGGGGGTGTCCCTCAGCCCAGCCTGCACCCTCTCCAATCTGGGACCCCTTGAGGGATGACTGACTGCCCCTTTAGGCTCAATCCCTAAATAGGCATTGGACATCCCTCTCACAATCCAGGACTGCTGGCTCCCAACTGCTCACCTGCCTGCCTTCCTAATTGCCCCTAACCACTTCTGCCTGCCAGCCTGATCACCCCCTAACCACTCTCCTGCCAGCCTGACTGATGCCTAACTGTTCCCCTGCCAACCTATTTGCCCCTAACTGCCCTCCCCTGCAGGCCTGCCATCCCCAACTTCTCTTCTCTACAAGCCTGGTCACCCCTAACTGCCCTCTCCTGCAGGCTTGATCACCCCCAATTACCCTCTCCTGCAGGTCTGGTCCCTCCCAATTGCCCTCCCCTGCTGGCCATCTTGTGTCCACATGGGGACAGGATTTTTGACCATATGGGGGAATCCATCTTGTTGTGTTGGAGTGATGGTCAACCTGTCTATTACTCTTTTATTAGATAGAATAGAGGCCTGGTGCATGGATGGGGGCCGGCTGGTTTTCCCTGAAAGGCATACCAGGTCAGGATGGGGGTTCCCTTGCAGCATGGTGTGGCCAGGGCGAGGGGCCTGTGGTGGTTTTCAGGCTGGCCATGTTTTCCTCCCCTCCTCCCCCCCAGTGACCCAAGTGGAGCCGCTGGGATCTGGGATTTATTTATCTTCTACAATTGAAACTTTGTAGCTTGGAGCAGAGCCAAGCCTCCTGCTCACTCTGTGGAGGCAGCCATTTCTGTTGGGATTTATTTATCTTCTATAATTGAAACTTTGTAGCCTTGAGTGGAGGCCTTGGCTGGCCAGGGCTGCAGAAGCTTGGCTTCCTCCATCAACAGGAGCAACCCTAGCCTCCTGCTCTCTCCAGCTCCGTGGCTGCCACCATTTTTGTTGGGATTTATTTATCTTCTATAATTGAAACTTTGTAACCTTAAGTGGAGGCCCGAGCCTGCAAGGGTGAATGTATGGAAAGCTTCGCTTCCTCCATCACTGGGGAAACCCAAGCCTCCCTCCTGCTTGCTTGGTGGCCGCAGCCATCTTGGTTGGGGTTAATTTGCATACTTGCTCCTGATTGGCTTGTGGGCATAGCTTGTGGGTATAGGGATGATTAATTTGCATATTACTCTTTTATTAGATAGGATATATATTAGATAGGTAATCTCTTACTGTGTCTAAGATCTAAGTTAAACTTTATCATAGGTATGAATGTATAAGAAAAAAAATATATATATAGGCTTAGGTACTACCCATGATTTTAGGCATTTACTAGGGGTCTTGGAACGCATCTTCTGCTGATGAAGGGGACTACAGTAACTGCATTTTATTAGTGTACAGCTTCAATAATACATTAGACAATATTCACATTGATTATGAAGGTGGGGATGGGGTATGTTGGAAGGCAGAAGAAAAATTCAATGACCTTAACTAATTGGAGAAATGCCCCATCTAAAACAGGATTATATTCAATAAGAAAAATTTCAAAGGCCCCAGGAGGACAATAACAAATTACATGGGTACTGGATGGGAAATTCTTGGCTAGATTTAATAAGTCCAGCCCCCCAAAAAATTATGGGTCCAACTGAGCTATTATTGGTTGAATGAGAGGCAGCCGTGGAATGCTGTCCTTAAAAAGGAAACAAATTGTAGTGTATTAGGAGGGAGAGTATCACATGGTAGAGCTGAAGTAATCCTTTTGCTACACTTGGCTCTTCTCAGAGATTGTGGTTGGTGTGTAACATTACATTTTAATAAAGTGTTACAGAAACTAAAGAAGGTTCATTTCAAAAAAGGAAATATGTTTTAAGGGGATGGGAAATGGGAATTATAATGGCTATTTAATCTGGAGAAGAAAAGTCTGACAGGTGACTTAATACATATGTTCTGGTGTACACACAGGGAAACTAATATGGTGGATCCTTTCCAGATGTTTCCCTTTTCCACTGAGACAAAGAAAAAAGGAAAGTGTTTTTAAAAAGAGAGCTTTAGATCAGTGGTTTTTCAAATAGTGTCCTGCAGACTGAGTGTTCTTATCTTGACTTTTATGCGCTTCATATGTTAAGGTTTTCTTATTTGAATTTGTTTTAAAACCTTGTTCTTATGTTAAACAGTTGTGAAAAGAAAAGCTTGTGGTAATACAAAAATCCTAGAATTCTAATTCAGGGTGGGACTTTAAAAAGCGTTTTTCTCCACACTCCCTCATTTTCTAGATGAGAAATAGGAGGTCCTGAGAGGTTAAGTGACTTGCTCATAAAAAACTTCCTAAACATCAGGATTTTAAAGCATCAGAGCAGATTATCAGAGGGAACTAAGTCTTTATGAAGACTTAAGTGAAATAATTTAGAGATGTGTTGAATGGTTTAGATCAGGATTTCCCAACTGGTGGGAGGGTTGTAAAAGGCAGTAACAATATCTGCATCAATTTCTACTTGTTAAAAAGTGAGAAATAAAATCATTTAAAAGTATTTTTGCAGGTCAAAATGGAAGTTCAAGAGTCTGAGTGTGCGCGTGTAGAGTGAGCCTACTGGGCTGGTCATAGACATTCAACATCATTCCATGAGTAGACACTTGGCTCAGTTACCCTCTTGCTAAATACCTTCTTCAGAGGGGTTGGTGGCTTTTACTGTTTTATAACTTTCAGTATTTGAATTCCCATTTACATATGAAAAAATTTTTAAAAAAGATAGAAGACAAATGGTCCTGAATAAAATAGATCAATGAGAAATGTAATCATGGTTATTATTTTGCAAATGACTTATGATGATGCTCACCACACCCAGAGCAGGCATTCATATAATGAAAATTCTTATATAGCACAAATACATAATCCTCTGTATATATTTGTAATTTTTGTATAAACATAATTCTGGAGGTATATTTGCAAATACTATAATTGCTTGAAAGTATTTCTTTTATCTCCTTAATTACAAACAAAACACAACAATTATTTTTAAAACCCCCAGATGGTTTTTAAATATAAAGTATAAGAACTACAAACATCAAAAAAATGAAAATATTTTGTGTTAATTTCTGATATGTAGTAATATTTCAGTCTATGTTTAAATATGCATTTAGTTATAAAATCTAAAGAGAATATATTATCAATTTTGAACTTGTCAACAAATAATGCTTTTCTTTATTTATTCAAGAGAAGTCTTAAAATAGAAGGTCACTACATAAGAAAAGAATTTATTTTTATATTTTTGTTTAATAAATGTTATTTAAAATTGGGTTAAAACAAACTCTACAAAACAAACTTTGAAGGGATGGGAGTGGGGAGGAGGGGGGGGAAATGGGCTATATGTAATACTTTCAACAATAAAGATAAATAAAAAAAATAAAAAAAATGAAACTAAAAAGTTTGTATGGTTATCTAAAATATAATAGTTTGGTGACCTCTCTTTTTATGTGCCATATAAAAATTTTAAAAACAACTAAAATGCCTAAGTATTTCATGAAACAATAGTGAAGGAGACTCAGAGAACAGAAATATTGAAAGCTGGTTTAAATGGACCCCTTTCAAAAGAAAAATTTCTCTAAGGCCTCAAATGCTTACTTAAATTTCTTTATTGTAATTCTTAAGTATGTAAAAATAGAAAACTATTGACATTTTTATATCTACAACTCCTCTACAGTTATAATACTATAACACATTTACATGGCAAATAAAAAATAAACAATTGGTTCTACAGAACCGATAAAAATTGAAATTAACATTTAAATGATGGATTTTGTCAAAATTAAGTCATCCCTTGAAGTGTGAATTTAGCAACAAGAATCACAGCTACTTTTTCCTAAGTTCAGTCTGATGCTATAGCTTGCCCTGCAATGGAATTCTCTGTTTGCTCTACTGAGGAAACTTGTTTACAGTGTCCCATGACTTTGTTTGGTTTTCACATGGTGTGAACATTGTATATATTAAAGTCACCTCTGCTCTTTTCTTAATAGTTCTAAACATTTAAAGTAATGTGGCTTGGTACCATCATGGTTGTAATCATAAATACAGATATTGAAAGATGGTCATTTGGATGAATTACAATGTTTATAATAATTTGTTAAAAATTACAGCAAGCCTGGCCAGTGTGGCTGAGTGGTTGAACATTGACCTAGGAACCAGGAGGTCATAGTTTGGGTTGCCAGTTTAATCCCTGGTGTGGGGCATGCAGGAAGCAGCCAATCAATGATTCTCTCTCATTATTTATGTTTCTATCTCTCTTTCTCCCTCTCCCGTCCCCTCTGAAATCAATAAAAATATATTTTAAAAATTTACAACAAAATGAAAACATTAAAATTAAAATTTCTTGAAGAAAACAACAAAAAAAGAGAAGCCTAAAGAATTACTTAAAGACTATGGAGCGTCCATGAACTCAAGTTGAATAAAAACTGGTTTAGTGGTATCTGGTCTTCATTATTGTTAATATTTTGGATCATATAATTATTTTTTATAATAAATAATTTGAATCAGTGACTGAGGCAAGCATGGAGAGTTTAAACTATTGAAAAGTCTGAATGTTAGCCAATTCTTTAAAAAAAGTATGGAGTTCTTTCCTATATCAAATAAGTATATGAGCCCCAAAGTTGTCTGCAAGTTCAATCCTTTTTTATGTGTTTGTTTTTTAGTTTCTTCTCCTATTCATTCAAAGTTCTGTGTAATCACTAGATAAGAATGATATGTACTAGTGTGACAATTGTTTGTGTTTGAATGGTGTTTTCTGGGGTGCTTGTAAGTGCTTCAGTTCTCTTAAGTATTTTAAACAAGCTTGTTTACACCACTAACAGTAGTGAGGGAGGGAATCTAAGATAATTTGACATGCAGCCCAGTAGGTAGGGGCACCAGAAAAACACCCTCAAAACTTTGGGCTAAGGTCATTTTTTAGAGTGAAATAAAGGTACATAAACATGTATAAGATAAGGTCAGCAGTCTTCTTAGGCTTCCTGAGTACCTTGAGAGTTAGTGGCCGCAAGAATTCCAGGCAGTAGAAGGGCATACTCCTGTTGTAAAAAATAAACACCTCTTCATAAGTCTCTTGGGGGCCAGGTCAGCTCTGGATGGATGGACCAGTGAAGCTGAAGACCAGGCATTGGCCTGTGGTGGCATCAAAGATAAGACATAAGTGTGCTGACTGATCCTTCTGCCTCCCGGTCTTTCTACTGTTTCTGTGCCAAAGTATGGTGGGCCTGTTGAAATAATTTGAAATTCGGAATCATCAGATTCCTACTTCCAGATACCTTATAGTGCATTGCCACCCTAACAAAACTTGACTGTAATTTTGCTCCAGACAGGTTAGGCCCCTGCGTTATTGCCCCTATTTTATATAATGCCTTGCGATGCTCCTTCATAGTCCTTCCCACAATGTGTAGTTACACATTTATTTTGTGACTCATTGACTACTGTCGCCAGAGTGGCAGGGACCACACTTCTATCTTATCTCCATGTCACAGCATCATATCAGTGCAAAACACTACCTGACTTAGAGTCAGTGATCATGGAACTAACAGTTCTAATTCCTTTCACCTTTACAGTTGAGTGACTGAGATTAAGTTTTAAGCTTCCTTTACAAAATAAAATTTGAAAATGTTTCCTAATCATCTGGTTTGCCACTTTGTAGACCCTCAAAAATTTCTTCTCTATTAAGTAATAACTAATTTAGAAAGATCAGTTATAAAATTAGCTCGTTTTCAATTTCTTTAAGTCCTTCTTTCCTTTATCACCTTCTCAAGATTCAAAATTCTCCCCAGTAATTTAGATGCTGGGTCCCTGTTTCCTGTCTTTATTGATTTTATGAATCCTTCATAACACATCGGCAGGAGGAAGAAAACTCTGAAAATAAAAGGCAGTTCTCTACCTGTAGGCAGAGGCTCCTCATCCACATTTCTTTCCACATGTCTGAGGATTTTATAGAAGCAGCCCAGCAGAACACGATCCCACGTGCAGTGTATCTATGTGTTCTCATATTATTGGTGCCATAATGGAGCATAACAATGCTTTTTACAAAATATTATTTTTAAAAATAATTTAATGAAATTGTTGAATACTTTATATTATAGTAAATTTGATTTAAAAATGAGGAGAGAAGTCAATTTCAAAAAATATTCTCATGTTCAAATCAATTAGGCCAGCCAAACCAAGTATAAACCAAGGAATCCTGCATAAAATATTAATTTAGATGTAAATTCCAGAGCATCACAACACCAACCAGTTGTCTTTTTTTGTGATCTTTGTTACTAGAACAAGAGGTAGAAGAAGCTAATACAGACATAAAAAAAAATAAAATTCAACACTCAGTGGGTTTGATGAATTCTGCTAGAGCTGAGGTGATTAGATCGAGATGCAAGATCAGAATCCACAACGTAATACTCATTCAGCCAGCTCTGAATGAGTATTACGTTCCTATATGTCACCCCCTTTCTCTTACTGCTACCACCAGAAACTCTTCCTGGTTGGGCACAGCTTGTTTTTCTTTGTGTCCTAATACCTGTGAATTCATAACATGGCTTCCAAATTTATTTCTTTTCACCATACACGGCTAATAGAGGGCTATTAGTTCAGGGAAGAAGAGATTTTGATAAAATTAGTTTCAGGAAATAAAAATAGGCTCAGTAATAGATCAGAAACTGTTTTCATCTCTGTAAATATAGACTTAAAATTAAATGGAGTACAGAAACTATATTCTGATATAGTAGTTTGATAAATAAACTGGATTAATTTGTTTTATAGAACTTTTAAAAAAGGATTTTTGTTACGAAGTATGCTTATATATTGCAGAAGTTACTAAGTATGGTTAGACATTATAGAAGTTCACTGAGGGTGGTTTGAGTCTTTACCCTGACCTATTATTCTGTGTATATTTACATTGTTATTTTCTATGGGATCCCATCTTCACTCCCAAAAGTGTACTACTGATTCATAACAGTAATGATTCAACCTACTTCATGTAGGTGTGCTTCTAAAAGTGAAAGGTCTACACAGTAACAGCTAAAAAGTTTTCAGTTGTCTTTAAACTTATCAGATTACAAGCATCATCAAAAATCTTTACCTAAACATGTCCACTGATGAATAAATGGATTTAAAAATGGTGTGTGTGTGTGTGTTTATAAAATGGAATATTATTCAGCTATTAGAAAGAATGAAATCTTGCAAAAACATCTGGTGGATCTTGAGAGCATTATCCTCAGTGAAATAAGTCAAACAGAGAAAGACAAGTACCATACAGTCTCACTCATATGTGGAATCCTATATAATAGAAGGCTAATATGCAAATTGACAGAACAGTAGAACAACTGGTCACTGTGATGCACACTGTCCACTGGGGGCAGACACTCAACACAGGAGCTGCCCTGGGTGGTCAGTGCGCTCCCACAGGGGGAGCACTGCTCAGCCAGAAGCCAGGCTCATAGCTGGCGAGTGCAGTGGCAGTGGCAGGAGCCTCTCCTGCCTCTGTGGCAGTGCTAAGGATGTCCAACTGCCAGGAACAGGCCTAAGCTGCCAATTGGACATCCCCCAAATAGTGCTCCCAGACTGTGAGAGGGTACAGGTTGGGCTGAGGGGACACCCCCCCACCACCACCCTGAGTGCATGAATTTTGTGCACTGGGCCTCCAGTTTAAAAAAAAAAAGCAAAACCAAAATAAAAATAAAACAGATGTATACAGAAAACAGATTGGTGGTTGTCAGAAGTAGAGGTTGGAGAGTGGTGGAGGGTGGATGAAATGGGTAAAGATGGTCAAAAGGTATGAATTTCCAGTTATAAAATAAATAAGTTATGGGGATGTAGCAAGGTTTCTATAGTTAATGATGCTATACTTTATATTTGAAAGTTGATAAGAAAGAAGATCTTAAATGTTCTCATCACACACACACACACACACACACACACAAATTATAACTGTGGTGGTGGATGTTAACTAGACTTAGTATGGTGATCATTTACAATATATACAAGTATAAAATCTTTATATTTGTATATATTGCATATATGTATATGTCAATTATATTTCAACAAATAATATCTTTGGGGAGCTTATTAGTAGTTGGTGCACAAGGTGTGATTTTTAAATAATGGGGAGGATTTCATAAGCCACAGGCAAAAATGTGCCTGATCCCAGTCATACTGTGAATACTGATGATGAAGTTTTTGATTCATAAAAATAATGGAATTACAGTCACATATGGGAAGGCCCATAAAAACCATCCAATCCAACCCGTTTCATTTAGAGAAGACAGTTTCAGGTGAACTGTCTTGCCTAAGGACACAGGGAATCAAGAGCAAGCCAGGAAGAATTGCACAAGGTTACTTATATGAACTGTCTTGCAGTGTGCATGCCCTGTTGCATATGCCTTGCTTACAAGCTTGAAGGGATCAACTATGCACCAGCTAGCACTTGAGAAAACCTGCACGTAGCTGAAGACTTTCCTAACTGCTCTCATGAGACTGTAGGGTTATTAGTTCTCTGGAGTCTAGAAAGCCAGGTCCTTATCAGAGCTTGAGCTGATGTGGGGTCCATTGGGTGACTCGGGGTGTATTCAGAGGCAGATGAAAGATCGGGATCCTCCGATTCAGAAAAAGTTGCAGGACTAGTTCACTGATAACATCTTTATATTCTGCTCTCAGATTAGTTCATGAGAACTGTTTATGACAGGCAGACACACTGGTTCCAATACCGGGGCGGGGGTGAGGAGGGTAAACACGGTGCTTGATTGGTTGGAAATCAGGTTCATAACTGAAATAATTGCAGACAAAATTACAGTTCTGACTTAAGTGAAGACTGCTCAGTGGACAAGTGAAATCTGAAAAAGAAAAGGGCCTGATATGCATTATACTGGCAAAGTATCCAGGCATTTGTCTTCACCTATTGTGTCCCTTATCAGTGCCAGAGAGATCATTTGATCAACTTTCTTTTCACTCCTCTGTTTATTACAAGGTTCTTTTAACATAGAAGTCAGGTAAGGCACCACTGGAATTTTGAAGCGTAACTAGACATTAGGATTTACCCTCTGAAAGTGAGTGAAACTAGGAATGACCACACATAATGTATGAGAGAAATAACTCAAGGCCACAAAGCAACATAAATGATTAGAATCAACTACGAAAGCTGA
Organism: Lasiurus borealis; assembly: GCA_004026805.1. NCBI lineage: Eukaryota > Metazoa > Chordata > Mammalia > Chiroptera > Vespertilionidae > Lasiurus > Lasiurus borealis. The sequence continues at coordinate 15,793 of PVJN01031159.1, read as the reverse complement.
AGTGTAATGAGTTGTCTAAAGGAAGAGGTATCAACTGAAGGCAGATAGCCAGCATGGAATCTAGATGGAATGGAATCTAATGAGCAAGAAATTGACTATGTTCATCTGCTCTGGGCAAAAGAGACACAGGTTTTGGTCCCTAGAGAATTGTTCTTTACTGTATGGGAGTGTTTGCTCAGTGGCTTTACCTTGATCATTTTTTTTTTCTGCTCTGATTTCAAGTCCACCAAGGGAATTTTTGATAAATAATTCAACTTGTAAGAATGAGGATAGGGAAATAAATGCTCATTCTACTAGGTAGACATGAGTAGTTCAGCCACTTAAAAAGCGTGTTCTTTTCCCATTAAATATTAGTAAATCTAGGGATGAATATATATTTTATCTTAATTCTGGTTAGAACATGCCAGCCCTACCAGGTTTGGCTCAGTGGATTAAGCATCGGCCTGTGGACTGAAGAGTCCTGTGTTTGATTCTGGTCAAGAACAAGTGCCTTGGTTGCAGGCTCCTTCCCAGCCTTGCCCTGGTTGGAACCCATGCAGGAGGCAACCAATTGAGGTGTTTCTCTTACATTGATATTTCTCTCTGTCTTTCCCTCTTTCTGAAAATCAATGGAAAAATATCCTCAGATGAGGATTAAAAACAAACAAACCAACAAATACAATATCAGACTATAGAGACTGCTCAGAACTTTAAAAGTTGAGTTTCTGTACCTGAAAGATAAGAGTCAATTCTGTAACTTGGTGACTCCCACCCACATATTGCCACCTGATGACCAACTGGACCCACTCTAGCACATAGAGAGGCATTCTCTATGAAGACTACATCTTGTTTCTTATATCCTTAATGTTCATTTATGTCATCATCAGCCATACCTACCTCATTAGCCACCATACTAGCAATGCTCTACTGGGTGCTTGGAGACCCCTTACTAGTTTGCCAAGGTAGTGAGTTCTGCTTTCTAGTGCCTTTCAATATTTCTGAAGCCTAGAAGGCCATAAAGTTTCTCAGGCTCTTTAAAATGTTTAGTTGCTTTTACTTCTGACTTAAATTGATTTCAACCAGTATTGATAACAGTGAGAACCTCAAGTAGATCAGAAACTCTATTTAATAACTAGGGGCCCGTTGCATGAAGAGATTTGTGCAATAGGCCTTCCTTCCCTTGGCTTTCAGCAATCGATTTCCTCCCGGCATCTGGGATCCAGGCTCTCACTCCGACCAGAGTTTGACTTCTTCCTCTATGCTGTAGGCTCCATCCAGAGTCTGCCATCTTCGTCTTCACTGCAGGCTCCTACTGGAGTCTGCCTTCTTCGTCTTCACTGCAGACTCTGGAGTCTGCAGTCTTCTCTTTGCTGTTACACTCCGCTCCTGTAGATCCCTTTGCTCATCCCCTCTCCCCGCCCCTCCCTCCTGCCTTTCTCCCCAACCCTCACTCTCATAGCAGGCATCCTGCCCTGCCTGGCCACTCCGGCCTGGAGCAGCTGGGGGGGGCTACCATTTTTCTCCTTCTAATTTGCATATTTCCTCCTAATTGGCTGGTGGACATAGCGGAGTGATGATTAATTTGCATGTTTTTCTTTTATTAGTGTAGATAGAAGAGTTCATTATACATTTTTTTTTCTATTGACTAGGAATCCTCCTCCCCTACCCTTACTCTCTTCCCCAAAATAGGCTCTAAGAGAGAGAGAAAAAAGAAAGAGGTTTTTGGTGGTGTCTTTTGCTATTATCAGCTGACACACTGAATTCTCCTCCTTAGTCCATGCTGAACCCAATGACTTAGACAAAGAATATGCCTCTGAGGGAGAAAGAATGAAGAGAGAGGGGCTGTAAGTGCTGAGAATCTGTTATAAGCTATTTAGTATGTCATTTGCTTCCATATGTTGTCTTATTTAATTTTAATATCAACTCTGTTAAAAAAGAAGGAATTATTATCTGAAGCTCAGAGAGTTAGGTGATTAACTGAAGTCACTCTATCTGAGCTAGGGTTTCAAATGAAGTCTGCCTGATGCCAGAGTTGAAAGGCTTTCTATTATTGCTTATGACCTTTAAAAGACAGTGGGGTGGAATATTAATGACTCCAGACCAAAGTTAAGTTTTGCAGGACAAAATTCAGGAAAACCATCCAAGAGTCTTTAGTCTTCCATTCCTCTTTCTCCACTGGCAAAAGGCAGTTTGCAATATGTACTTTCTCCATCAGCAGTAGCTTAAATCATCAGTCAACAGAGCCAAATATCAATAGTACAATGATTGAAATTTCTTTTGAGAGTCAATTTTTTTAAACTTAAACTTCTTCTAATGCCACTTCTTCAAAATAGACTTACCTAGGCTGTGATATTTTGTAGAAGAGCCACACTCAAGGGGCTAAAGAGCTGCATGTGGCTCTCGAGGCACAGTTTGCCGACCACTGGCCTAGATGGAAAGGAGGAAGATATTCCCCTTCTTCCTTTTACCCTCTACTTTCTAACTTTAAATGGAAGAAGAATTTTTCAAAAGAGATAATAAGACAAAAATATATTAACACAAGCATAAATGGTGAAAGATAAACATCAAATGAAGAAAGACAATAGATAATGGTATCAATAAACTCTGAGGGAAGCAAATTTTCTCAGAGCTTCCTGGTAACCAAGGCAAAAAGAGAAACACGTTGTGTTCCATGGCTTTCATTGTCAAATAAAGAAAGGACTATTAGTTCATTATGAAATACTGTTTTTGTGTTTTTGTTGTTGTGTTACTCTTAGCTATGAAAGGAATTTATCATCTGAGTTATTCTAAAAGAGATATTGGATGACAAAGGTGAGAAAATACTAGAGAGTAGTTTTATTTCTAAAAATTTAAACTAAGATAGTTTTTGTACACTACAGATGACTCTTTGACAGATAACTTTGGCAGATCAGTGAATTTTTATGTTCTGGGTATTGATTCAGATAGGCACAATAACTTTTGATATGCTGATCAAAGAAAGTCTTTCCTTGAGAGTCTTCAAAAGCCTCCTTCCATGGTATCACTTAGAATCTTTTCCCCGTAAGTTTTAAGTGTCCTGCTACTGAGATGCTTGTTTCTCTCCTTAGTTTAGGTTGAACCATTCATGAGCATTTCTCTGTCTGCTTTGTTTCTTGTTGCACATGTCAGAATTTGAAACTTTCTACAAAACACTGAATTTGGACTTGAATAATTCATTTTTTCTTTGTCACATTTGTTAAGACTCATGACTATTTTTATTTTCCCAGTTTTTTTTTCCTTTTAATAACAATTATGCAGTAGCATTTCTGCTCTTTGAGAAGAGCTTCTGCATCCATCAATTTTGTGTACCTCTGACACTATACAGGCATATACTTTTCTTTTTAAAGTAAGCTTTACTGAAGTTTGCAGGAAGGCCAAGGTGGAGTGATTATATTGTAACTGCACAATAAATTTACAGCTGATTTCTAATAATTTTTTTTATGATTGCAATGAAAGTAACCTAAGCAAACACCTTATAGAAGAGTACAAATAGAAAAATTAACTTGCCATTCATTATAGAAAAATAACTTTTGTTGAAAATACAAAAATATTTTTAAAAATTAAAATAGAACTTGCCAGTTTTTTGTTTTTTGTTTTTTTTTTAAGTTGACACATTAGGGTTTTTTTTCTTCCAGCACTTTACAGGAGGACTTTCCAAGGTCTGCAGAGGAGGTTGGAGTGGAAATCTCAATTCCCTTCACCAGGGTTGCTTGCAAAGCCATGTACCTTGAACTTGCATTTGCCTGGAATTGCTCTGTGGGTTTCTTCTCATTCCCTGTGCTGTGGGCAGCTGCCTTCACACAAGCCGGTAAGATGAGCCTAACACAAAATTATCACATCTGGGTGGTCTTCAGTGTGGGAAAGAGCTTCAGCTGTTCCTTAACAGGCTGTGAAAAAACCATTTGGGCAAAACACACCATCTTCAAATATGGCACTTTGCTTTTTGCTCTAAGTGTCCTTTCCTTCTCACTGCATACATTCTCATTTCTCCACCCCTTTGCCTGAGGGCTGTTGGGGCTATCCCTTTCAAGGTATTTATTTGGTTCAAAAAACAATTTTTTTTTTGTTAATGATCTGTCCTTTTAAAAGGAGGAGAGGACTGTTGAATGAGTTGTATTCCTGGTGGGCAGAATTCGTTTTGCATCATCCTCTCAAGATTCCCTCGCTTTGGTCATCTCCTTTTCCTGGCTTACATCATCCAAGCTTCCTGTCTCCCTTGGCGGCCTTGTGTTAGTCTGAAGTCAGGGGTTTCTGGCAAAAGGCAGTTTGCAGTATGTACTTTTCTCAAAGCCCAGCTGCTGGAGGTGGAGACCACGCTGTGAAGACCCTGCTGTGTTGGTGTTCTTCCTGGGCTGGAAGACTTGTCTTCTGCCACTCCCCAGGCTGGGACTGGGAAACTGTTTTTCAAGATGCTCGTGCATATCAAATGGGACTTCCCAGAGGCTCCTTCTAAGCTTGCTTCTGCATTTCAAAGAGGGTTTACTGACCCCATTAGTGAAGTGGGCCTGGCCTCTTTAAGGTGAAGAGGCTTTGTACAGGTGTGGGGGTCTTTAGGAAGGACTTTAGGTTCCCCTGTGTGGAGCAGACAAAGAAACTCCTGCATTGGTTGCAAGGCTATTTAAAAAAATGCTTTGTTGCTCTAAGGAGAAAAACAGACACTTTAGAAAGAGGAGTTTCCTCGGAATATTGTAGACCTGGCGCGAGTGAATGAAGCTAATATTTTTCTTCCCTTAGCTGCTCCATCTTGGCAATTACAGTTATATCTGTTACCCTTTAGTGACATTAAGCTTGTTAGTGCCATTGTCATCGCCTCATAGTTAGCCCTATGCCTCCAGTTTCCCATTCCTCCAGTCCAGTCCCTCCTACACATTACAGCTAAAGAGCTCTTTCTAACATAAAAATCATATCATGTTTCCCACTTAAAATGTTTTCAAGGACCCACAGTAGGCCTGGCGGGAAAATCGTTCCTGCCCTGGCCCCAGCCTTCCTGCCCAACTACTCTGTCCCATGGTTGGCATACTTTCTAAGAGAAGAAGAGGACCAACATTTATCAGCACGCGTTACCTAGTACCAATGTTTTATAGTGCACGTTGATCCTCTTAATGAGACCAAGAAGTAGAGGTTTCCATCTTACACATGGGAACATAAGAGTTATTTAACTCCTCTAAGTCTTCATCTTCTAAGTGGTAGGACCCAGAGTCCCTCCCAGGTGGTTTAATGGCAAAGTCTGTGGGTTTAACCACCACCGAACACCACCTCTTCTGCTGACTTGCTAGTTGTTCCTGATGTACTAGTATAACCTCTCATGTCCTGTTTCCACTTTCTGGAAAGGTCTATTCCATTTGCTCAACTGGCTGGCTCTTCCACCATAAGGTCTGGGCTCAGTCATTAACTCCCCTGGAAGTCTTCCCTGGCCCCCCACGCCGGAGTTAGGAAATGACATCTCGCCAGACGTGGCTTTGGATTAGTGTGTGCATTTAGCCCTTATGAAATTGTGTAGGATTCTTTACATCTCTATATTTTTTTTCCTGACTAGCCTGTGAGTTATTTTGAGGGAAAGGATTTTATCTTTGTATTCCCGATGTCTACTACAGGACTAGCTGGTGCTCAATAAATTCTTGTCAAATGGAATGAATGACCTAGTAAGAATGAATGGATGAGAGTTGGGGGAATATAATTCACACAAGGTTTGCTTATTCTTAACCACCCTTTGAAAGTCCATTCTCTGGTGCAAAAATTCCCTGTCAAAGGTCTCTACATTCCTCAGGGTCCTTGAGGATTGAAATGGAGTCCTTGAGCTATTTTCAATATTCCAAAAAAGCTAATGAAAACCTTAACCGGAGGTAAGTCCATATTGGCTAAATAAAGTGTCACATTTCTTTGTTTTGGGCTAAAACTGTATCAATTTGGGGTGGTAACAGAAATTTTCTCCTAATGATTAGAAACTCCAATTGACAGAAAAAGCTATGTGTGATTAATAAGACAATAAGAAAATAAATTATCTGCTACTTCAATACTGCTTGTTTAGGGGAAGACATTTCTCAAAGATTATAATCATAGGGCAAACTCCTAACAAAAGTAATCCTTACGGTGCAAATATGGGAAGGTCTCTGCCTTCATTAATGGACTCTTGTAGTCCACAACCTTCTTATCTGCACCAAATCTGCTTCTCAGAAAGCTGAGGAAATTGTATTATCACTGGGCAAATGCAGCTTCTCCACTGAATATTTTTTTGAACATTTCCATTGACATTTAATTGGATATAAGAGTGATCTGGTTTCTTTATCTGCCATCCATTGATCATCAAATTTAGTAAAGCTTATTGAGTTAAATTTATGTCTTTTCAAACATTTTATTGTTGCCATCTTTCAAAATAAGAGAAGGGAAATAAACCATAAGAGAGCAAAGAAGACAAATGAATTTTTTCCCCTTTCCTAAGGCTTTTGGTTATGAAAACAGCCAGCTCCTTTATTGAAATAAAATACAAACCCCCAATTTGTCAAATTTTTATTGACATGGTCCGGAATACACCATTATTGTACATTATTTCATCCCTGTCATGAAAGCAAAAAAGGGCCTTCATTAGTAGTTCTGGCTCTATCGCAAACCTTTCCATGATCTAATTTGGTCTTATGATTTATTATAAAATTTACTGTGTGTAAACATTGCCATAACCTTTGGAGTAGTAAACTCATCAAACCTTTTGTAATATCTCCTCCATCCTTTGTACTGGTTGGCTGACACATCTTAGATTGTAAATATTCTTCCCTTTCTTGCTTACCAAAAGAAAGATAAGACTACTCTTTTTTTAAATTTTTATTTTATTTCTGACTATTTAAAAAAATTATTTTATTTCTGACTTCCAAAGTCATCATCAAGCCTCATGAAAGTTAGCTCTGATATCTGCAACACCAGATTCCATTCCTTCTGAAGCACAGCCATTATCTCTCTCCTCCCTCTGGTCCATTGTCCACAGAGGAGCTGGAATTTTTTATTCAAAAGCCAAGTTGGATCCCACTCATCCCCTGATTAGAAATCTCCCAGGGCTCCTCATTGCTGACATCTCTGACTTCAATGTGGTGTTCAAGATCCTTGACCATTTGTCTTTAAGGCTAATTTTTTAGCATCAATTGCCACCAAAACCACTGAGGTCCTTCTACCTCCAACCAGCTTGGATGCTTGCCTTTCTCCAACATGGTGTGACCTTTCATGCCTAGAATGGTCTTGCATTCCTCTTCATTCACACTTATTCTTCAAAGCTCTTCTTCAATGTCATCATGCTTGGGAATGTTTACTCATTCTTATTTTATATCAGATGTCTTTTCATTAGTATTCTGATTAGCTATGTCTATGTCTGTCTCTTTCATGCCTGTGAGCTCTTTGAGGTCAGGGGCTGGGTTTTATTTATATTGTATCCCCAGATCCAATGGCTTGCAATCATTAGAAAGACCATGGAACTTGCCAATCAATGTGGGACACTTTTGAGAGTGCAAGTGGGCACTGTTAATAATTAAACCAGGATTACAGGTATAAGGCAGATTTTCTTGGGCAATATAGGATCTATTCTCACCCTACCAAATCACTCCAAGCCTTTCAATGTCTCTGCTTTCACCAACTTTTCAGTTTTCTCTTTACCTAATCTTCTTCCCTGCTGCCCACCCGGTGTGGAGGCTTCACTCTAGCCTCACCAAACTGCCTTCAGTTCCATGGTTTCTGCTATTACTCTTCCTCTGCCATGTCCACCTGGAAACTCTTCTTCACTTTTCAAGATTCTCTTGTGCACAATTCCTGAGAGAAGCTCCCCCTGCCTCCCCCTGGGTTGGATTAGGAGCTCATTCTGGGATGCATGTCAGTTAAAAGCATGCACTGCTTTGCATTACACAAATTTGCTAATTTTGTTGCCTTGCTCAACTTGAGTAAGTTAGAGCTCAGTTAGGCAAGGGCTGCATCTTACTCATTTCTGATTTCTAATCACCCAACACTGTTTTAATAAATGTCACTTGAATTAAGCATAACTTTGGAATTGCCATAGTTTTTAGGTGGCAAACTCATTGAATTTTTTGTAACATCTCCCTTTAAGAGGTCTACCGATTAATAATGTGGATATTTTTCAATAGATGGAGCTACACATATGTTGGTGTATATGCTATTTGATATGCATGCTATTTTGTTGTATTGACAGCAAGCTTCAAAATGCCATATGTCAAATTTGCTGAAGGTATTAACATCATAGATATTTTTATGCTTAAAAGTGTTGAATATTATGCCAAAAAAAGAGCATTTGTGGGAAGTTTTAATTCATTACTTTATTTTGAAGAAAAGTGCTGCTGAATACTTCAGGAAGCTTATGGTGATCATGTTCCATCTCAAGATACTGGTATTTAACACATATTTCTGGGATTGAAATTATTTTTCCATTTTAATAAATATGATATTGCGCCAAGACTGGTTTGGCTCAGTGGATAGAGTGTCGGCTTGCGGACTGAAAGGTGCTGGGTTCCATTCCAGTTGGGGGCATGTACCTTGCTTGCGGGCACATCTCCAAAGTGGGGCGTGCAGGAGGCGGCTGATCGATGTCTCTCTCTCATCGATGTTTCTGACTTTCTATCTCTCTCCCTTCCTCTCTGTAAAAAATCAATAAAATATAAAAATAAATAAATAAATAAATAAATAAATAAATAAATAAATAAATAAGATATTATTATGATCTTATGATTTTATTTGAAATGTCACAGGTCTTTGAGTCTTTTGCACTATGTAAAAAAAAAAAAAAAAAAAAAAAAGGTCCTGGACCAATAATCTTCTAACTAGCATTCTTGCTTTGAAAAATTTTGAGAGCACGTCTAGAATCAATTTGTTTGAAGTATGTCAATTCCACATTAAATACCTTGGAAAATTTGGGGGAAATTCTGTGTTTTATGTGACTCAACAAAGTGAGTTTCTCCTTACCTTATAATTGTATCTCCTTGGCTTAATTCCGGCCAGCTTTCTGAAATCCTGAGCATTTGAGTGAGTGATGTTTCAGAATGAAGTGGGATGGCAGAGAAACAAGCTGTTTCTTAGCAGAAGAACTCAGGAATCACATCCATGCACCTTTCTTGGGGAAAAATGCTCTTCTCTCATCTCAATGCCCAGTGGCCAGGAAGTGACACCTTTGGCGTAGCCCAGGTCCAGAAAAGGGGTATTTAGACAGCCGATGATGGCCTTGTCCTTTTCCTCCTCATGCCCCTTAATTTCTCTCACCCATGGGGAACACTCCTGCTGGATGAGAGGAGAATTACTGGAATCGGGTACTATCTTCGGGCACCTAGCTCTGTCTGTTGCACTCTGATCTGCCTACAACCATTGCATGAAACAGGAATGAAAGCATATTTGGCAATATTTGTAATGATTTACATCCAGTTGAGATTTTTGAAGTTCACAGATCTTGGCCAAAAAAAAAAAAATAATAATAAAAAAAGGAAAAAAGAGGAGAGTAGGAGAGAGAAGGAAACGTCTCAGAAGATAGCACCCAAAGATTATTCACTTTCAAATAAATGTCTAGAACTTTCGTCTGTAATTGCTTTAATATAGTCCCTTAGCTTCCTCAAGGTGTTGCTTCTGCTCCTTCCCCTTGTGACTGTTCTTCCGTTCAGTTTATTCAGGAAACACTTGAAAAGTGCTCATTGTGCCTAGGGCACCCCCAGAGGCACCAGGGGAACAGAGGAAAGACTGACCCCTGCACCGGGGAGCCAGCCACTGTCCTGTTTGTCCAGACACAGGGCGTCACTTCCTCTGGACAGGCTGCCCCAGGGGAGCGGCTCCGGGGCAGGTTATTCAGGCTGCCCTGGATGTGTTATGAGCTCCTTTTCTCCAAATAACAGTGATGATCCCACAAGGCCCAATTAGTTCGGAGATTAGTATGTCCTAGGTACTGTGCTTAATACTGTACAAATACTCTTTCCTTATAATCCTCACATCAACCTGAGGTAAAAGTTATTTTTAGACGAAGAAACTAAGCTTGAGAGAGGATAAATGACTCGTGTAAAGCCACCTGGGTAGTCAGTGTGCTGATGGAAGAGCTGGGATGGGTAGGGCTCTGCAGCCAGCTTGGCAGCCCTTACCCCACTCAGTCCTACATCGTTTCCTGTCTATCTTCAGCAGAAAATATTTAAAGCCTCCTCCCTGCCCCTGCCCTTGAATGTATAACTTGCCCCTTAATGAACATCTCAAATAAGGACCCAAGAGAGTGGAGACCCCTTTCTGAACACTCTAAGTAGGAGATGTGCCAATGATCAAAAGACTTTGAGAGTACTGTTTCTCACTGGCCCATTCTTTTCCCAGGTCCCTACACTCTCCCTTCTGCTGTCCTGCTATCGTTGGCTTGACCGAGGCATTCCATTATACAATTGACTGCCCTGGTCAGAGTCCTAAAGAGAGTCAAAAACATAGTTCCCCCCAGGAAACTGGACAAACATACATGAGTGAATTATAGGGGATGGTAGTCGGCCTTCAACGGAAGAGTTAGTGTAGAAACAGACTTCTATTATACAGTCTCAGATAGAAACAAAGTCATGTAGATTTTGGCAGGAAATTATTATTTTTGACTGATTCTCAAACCCACAGTTTATGCCAAAATTCATTTCCTTGCTCCCAATCTACTCCAATTGCTTTTACAAGAACTTTTGATACTCTGAATTATTTTGGAAATTTGGGGGATATTCGGTGTTATTATGTGCAACAAATTCCTAGGAAATTATTCCAAAGTGTAACACAAGCAAAGAACAAGTTTTACTTGGATGTCAAACAACCTCCTCAACCAGTGCACATCATAATGCTTGCGTGGTATTTTTCAAAGATGGGAACATCTAACCACCTAAAGTCTTTCGATAACAAACAACTGAACAGTGCTCACAATCGCAATATGTGCTCATTCCCAGACAATGCTTGACACTGAGGTTCTTGAGAATGTCCTATAAACAGAGGGCTTTTAGGTTCTGGGTTACAGGTTCAAGTGCCATCCAAATTAGTGACATCATATTTGTTTTTATAAGATGAACCAGTGTTCTAACTTGAAAAGCAGGGGGTGGAAGGAGAAAGGGGTCCAAATATAAGGTGAGAGGGTAAGATTTGACTTTGGGTGGTGGGCACAAGGTACAGTATACAGATCTTGTAACATAGAAACCCACACCTGAAACCTATATGTTCATATTGACCAATGTCACCCCAATCAATTTAATTTTTAAAAGGGCAAAAAGTCAGTATTTGACGCAAAAAAAAACCCAAGAAACTTAAGATGTGGTTAAATACAATTTAAATATGGCCTCACTTCTGATACCTATTGAAAGGTCACAGAAGAAATCTATTTGTGCACGTAAAGCAATAATTTAAAAAAAGAGAGAGATATGGTTAAATTTCATGAAAAGAAACATACATACATATACATGCACACACATTCATGTTGTTTTTTTTCTCTCTTATAATTGCATGTGCAGATAATAAATAATTTTTATAATCTATACTATTTTTTATAATTTTTATAACCTATACCATTTTCTAGAATTTAACATTTTCTATATGTAAATCACTGCGATAGTTTTATTAGGTGTTATGGTGTTAACATTTACTTTTCTCACTAAGAATTTATAAAATCTTGCTTTCCTCCCTTAATTGCCTTTTATTTTTTCATGAAATAATCTCTCCTTAGACATAATCTTCTAAGGCAGAAAGCTACTTTCTAGGTGAAAATCAAGCTTACTTTAGACATTCCTCTTCATCATCTCTTCATTCATTAAGTTAATATTAACTTAGCCCCTACGATGAGCACACTCTTTGCTCAGTGGAGTGCTATAAGAGGAGACAAAACAATGTAACAAATATTTTCAGAGCTCACAGCCTACAGCAGACACACAGGAAATGTTACATGGTGATTCAACAGTACCGGAGGTGTCACAAGGGCTGTGTGTGACTAGGTATCAGGGGAATGCCTTTGATAGAACATAAAGGCTCCGAGTTCCTAGGAAGGAGAAATCGCTGTGGCAAGGAGAAGTCAGACCAGCTCTGTGAGAAGTGGGGCAGTATCCGGCCTTGAAAGGTAGAGAGTTCCTGGGCGGTTGATGCAAGAGCATATTGTGCATTCCAGCCTGGGGACCGAGCTCTGACCAGAAGCCCTGCGAGGGGAATGAGCGAAGTGTCATTATAGGGAATCATGCTGCACCCCCCTCAGTGGGGGAGGGTATGTTGAAGTTTCTTCAGAATTCAACATGACCTGGAAAGACCATCCCCGAAACAGCATCGCAAAGTAATCAGAACAGCACAGTGTCCGGCCCTGGGCAAGCATGGATGGGGATAGGGCTCGAGTTGCCACAGAATCTTACGAGCAGGAAGGATATGGAGAAGTGAGGGTCTCAAAGTGCGGTGAACAGTTCTTCCCCTTTCTTCCCTCCCGCCACTTTCCTTTTAAATAAATGGGGTGAAAAACCAGATCAACAGGGAACACAAAGCATTTGCTTTTGTTTTTACTTCCACATGTGTAGTCTCATCTTCTGTCTACACATACAGTTATTTCTAAATTGGGAAAAACACCCATTCTTGGAACTTCTCCGTGAAGAGTGTCTGGTTTCGGTTGCAGTGTACTTTGGCTTTCCACGCCTCTTTTTGCAAGGAAGATTTTCTAATATCATCGAAACAGATTTCCTGCCATCTTTCTCCCTCTTTCTAGCTTGATCATTATCATTGTTTCCTTTAAGGGCTATTTCTCAAACTTGTAATCAATAAGAAAAAATAATTTATTTCTACTTAAATGCCTCCATAGCCTTGGCCACGTAACTCAGTTGGTTGGGAACCACTACTGTAGAGCCTAAAACCATCGGGAAACACAGATATTTACATTACAATTTATTAACAGTAGCAAAATTAGTTATGAAGTAGCAACGAAAATAATTTTATGGTTGGGGGTCACCACAACATGAGGAACTGTATTAAAGAAAGGGTCGTGGCATTAGAAAGATTGAGAACCACTGGTTTAGAGCATCATCCTGATATGTTGAGGTTGTAGATTTGATCTCTGGTCAGGGCCCATACAAGAATCAACCAATGAATACATTAATAAGTGGAACAACAAATCGATGTCTCTCTCTCAAATCAATAAGTTAAAAAGTGCTTAAATGCCTCTACGTTCTCTATATCCCACTTTAAAAGGTGGAGCTAAAGACAGTACAGAGTATTCTAGGACAGCCTGTATCTGTACTGAGCATCAAGAAAAGGTCGCCTGTTTTTCTTTCACTAAATCAATCACAGTTTTAAGGCTAAAGCAGGAATACCAATAGTTTGTGTTGATTATGACCTCTAGCTAGTTTTACTTATCACATCACTCAATTAGTCCTGCAATTGTGTGGTTTTGCTTCCCATGCGAATTATACTACAGAACCTCAATCTGTTTATATCCACCCACTTCAACTCATCAAGATCATTTGCACTTCTGTCCAGTTTTCCAAAGTGGAATGTACCACACCCGGTTTGAGGTCATCTTCAGACTTAATAACCATATTCTCTACAATCATCTAACTCACCACTAAAAATAGCATCAGGTTAAGACCAATCACACTGGAATCCCATGAGATAGGCATCTTTGGGCTGACACTGGGCCATTAATAATTACTTACTGAGAAAGGCCTTCTACTTATGAATCCGCCTAATGAGAAGATGATTTCAGGATGTAATTCTTTAATTGCCTAATGTCAAGGAAGACAAAACGTAAAGCTGTATAATAGTCAGGAATATTTCATATTTTGGTCTCTTGCTTGGTTTTACAACACTTGTCATGCTTCTGAGGAATAGTACTTGACTAATTGTGATAGGCTTTTTAAACACAATTGCCTTGATTTTATCCAGTATGCCTGTGTGTGTGTGTGTGTGTGTGTGTGTGTGTGTGAATAAGACATATATTTTTAGATCTGAATGTTATGGTGTTGAGTCTAATATTTTTGAATTTCCTGATTTCTTGTTTTTAAAATACAAACATGCATTTCTCTCTTTTGATACATAGACAGCTCACCTCAAGTTTGCAAAGATAATTGCCAGTGATTCTGTGATGATTTCATTGAAATGCCATACCATGGTGTTTGCCAGTAATTGTTTATTCATTCTGCCATCTGAGCTTGCAGGTCATGCATTAACATATGCATTTTATATTATAATGATTTTCAATTTATTGAGTGGAGTCATCATCTGAAGCACTGTAAAAACACAAGGATGAAAGCAAGGCCTACCTCACATGTCACTTCACTGGGACAGACATGACAATTAAGGAATAAAAACACAGAGGAAGGAGAGGTCAATCGTTCTGCCAAGACATGCTGGCTGGCAGCTAGCTGCATTTCTTTTTGGCAAAACCTTTGGACTGTGGCCACTTTGATTTAGAGGAGACCCATTGTAGGAAAAGCTTTCCTGGAATGTGAGGATTTGGAGACGAGGTCTGGAAAAGAAAAGGGAGCTAGCTCGTTGGAGGGCGAACATAGATGGGTTCGTATGAAAACCAATGGATTGTCATCATCCCTCGGTTCAAACGGAATTCTGTGTATGAAGGGTAGGTAGAGGATGGGAGATGATTTAAAGGAGTCAACCCTTGTTTTACCTGGCTGCCAAATGTAAGAACCTTCCAGACACATGAAATTGGTTGCACAACTCATAGCATCTTGGTTATGATAAGGGCTCTCTCTTCCCAGAGGCGGGTGTTCCTGGTCCTTGAGTTTGGAAAGGTTGTTTCCTACAAGCCATCCACTTCGTTGGGTGTTGTGACTCAAATGTTGATTGTGGTTAATGTGCACAGAGGAGGGAATGGACATGATTCCCTGTGGGAAGGCTGGCTGGATTTCTGGTTGGCTATCTGCATACTGCTAACCATTGAGCTTACCCATGAGGCCAGACCTAGCCCTGCGATCTTCCCTCACCCCTTCTTCCTGCAGTTATCTCAGCCTTGTGGCTAAGGACAAGCCTGGCACAGTGTTTTCCTTTCTTACAGCCTGGGCTGGGATCCTCACGGCTGGGACCACTCTTGGGGCGAGTCAGTAAAAGGGGAGCGGCCACCTCCTGGGAGCCGGAGGCAGCAGTTTGAATGTACCTGTAGGGGGCAGAGGAATGAGTGATGCAGGCTACTCTACTTCTTTCCTATTACCGTATTGGACTAGTTTATTGTATTTCCTAGCAACCAAAAGCCTGGCCCTGAGGATACGACATTCCAGATGGCTAACCTGCGAAGTGGAGCATGTGGGGACTGGAGGGAAGATGAAAGGAGCATGGCGTGATCCAGGTGGAGTTAGAATGCTGCGATGCCCGGGGAAGCAGCCTAGTTATTAAAGGGCCGTCCACAGAAGGTGTACATGGCGCCAATGGTGTGCGCATTGGACAGGGGAGGCTGCAGGGAGGTACGAGCACTTCGCCCATCACTGCTTTCCTCTTGTCTTTTCTCCTTTTATTCTCCTACTTGCCCACCACTAAGCCTTTAATAAGGACAATATTAAGTGTCAAAGCATTCTGCCCTGTACCAGAGATCTCTGAATGAGGCTACTGTTTATTGTATTCTTTGTTGGGTGAAAGGTAAAAAAAAAAAAAAAGCACATATTTTCTTTTTAATCCAGCTCATTAAGGTTTTAAGATAGAGCAGAGCAGAATACAACGAAGAATATTATACATTAACACTCTCAGTTTCTTAAAGATATTGAGGGAATGTAGCTTTATGATGTTGCCCTACGTTAAGAGTAGACCTTCCAAAGCATCTTTGGATATCTTTCTTAAGTTTTTCATCGTATTGAAGCCT
>PVJN01031158.1:0-25074 GCA_004026805.1 Lasiurus borealis | reverse complement strand
AGGAGAAGGAGAAGGAGAAGGAGAAGGAGAAGGAGAAGGAGAAGGAGAAGGAGAAGGAGAAGGAGAAGGAGAAGGAGAAAGAAGAAGAAGAAGGAGGAGGAGGAGGAGGAGGAGGAAGAGGAGGAGGAGGAGGAGGAGAAGAACTAGTGAGTAAAAACATCCCAAATTTGGCAAAGCACATAAAACCTACAGATTTAAAAAGCTCATCAAATCATAAATAATAAAACAAAAAGAAGCCATGGCCAAAATTATTATAACCAAACTATTTAGACCTAAAGTAAAGTAATAATAAAATCTTACAGGCAACTAGAAAAAAGTGACATATTACTTATAGAAAACAATGACCCAAATAATTATAGATATCTCATCAGAAATCATTGAAGCCAGAAGGAACCAGAACAGCATTTTAAAACTACTGAAAGGAAAGAACTATCAACCCAGGATTCTATGTCCAGCAAAATATTCCAAAACTAGAGGTGAAATAAAAATCTTCTCAGGACAAAGAAAGTAGAATTTGTTGCTAGTATACCTGCTTTATATAAAAGTACATTCTTCAAACAGATGGCAATGATACCAGATGAAAACTTAGACTACCAGGAATAAAGGAAGAGTAACAGAAATGGTAGAATGTTTCTCTCAAATTTTTTAAAATCTGCTTTATGGTTGAAGACAAAAAGTATAACCTTGACACAATGTTTGTAGATTTAATACATAAACAACTACCAAATGAAGCAGGGAGAGTAAAGGCCCTTTGTGGTGGTAAGGTTTCTACATTCCTCTTAATGTGGTAAAATACCATGAAAAGATAAGAATGTATTTTGTAATTCCTAGAGCAACCACTAAAAATGTTATACAAAGAGATATAACACACACACATATATGCACACACTAAATAAAATAGAATACTAAAAGGATTCAGATAACCCAAAAGATAGCATGAGGTGGAAAATAAAAAACAGAGGGAATAAACAGAATAAAATGGTAGGTTCAAATCCAAACATAAATATGTCTATAAAATGCAAATAGTCTAAACAAATCAATTGAAGGGCATCGGCAGACCGCTTTTTGATGACTGCCTCAGAGGCAGTCAGCTGCTTTAGGAGGAAGGAAGCTGAATCTCTCTTTCCCAGCCATTGGCTACTAGAAACTCATTGAAGTGGAAAATGTATGCAAATTCCCTGCCTTTAGTAAGAAGTATATAGCCCCAGACGTTGTTCCTGATGCTCTGGGTGAAGAATGGAAGGGTTATGTGGTTCTAATCAATGTTGGAAATGACAAACAAGGTTTCCCCATGAAGCAAGTGTCTCAACCAATGACCATGTCTGCCTGCTGCTGAGTAAGGGACATTCCTTTTATAGACCAAGGAGGACTGGAGAAAGAAAGCAAAAATCTGCTTGGGATGGCATCATGGATGCCTCTCAGTGCTCTCAACTTGGTCATTGTAAGAAAGGAGGAAGGAAGATATTCCTGATCTCACTGATGCTACTGTGCCTCATCACTTGAGACTTAAAAGAGCTAGAAGAATCCACACACTTTTCAATCTTTCTAAAAAAATAAAAAAAATAAAAAATGAAAGCCCCTAAACAAAGAAGGACCAGCGCACTCAAGAGTTAGCATTTTGTTACTCCATGTATCCTGCAACACAAATGTTGGCATATTGCTCTGTACAAAGTAGTAAGAAAAATAAGGAAGAGGTGGCAGAATATGCTAAACTTTTGACTAAGAGGATAAAGGAAGCCAAAGAAAAATGCCAGAAACAGATTGCCAAATAATGTAGTTGCCCTCTCTGAAAGCTTCTACCTGTAAGTCTGAGTCCAGTCAAAATGAGTCCAGTTCTAAGAGTAACAAATAAATAAGAACAGACATCACAAAAGAAAAAGAGAGCCCTAACTGGTTTGGCTCAGTGGATAGAGAGTCGGCCTGTAGACTGTAGGGTCCCAGGTTCGATTTCTGTCAAGGTCATGTACCTTGGTTACAGGCACATCCCCAGTAGAAGGTGTGCAGGAGGCAGCTGATCGATGTTTCTAACTCTCTATCCCTCTCTCTTCCTCTCTGTAAAAAAATCAATAAAATATATTTTTTTAAAAGAAAAAGAGAGAGAAGATTGACAGAATGAATTTCTGAAATGACAAAATTATGTGGTGTTTTATAAAAATTCACTTAAAACAAGAGGTATATGAAAATGGAAAATAAAAGGATATATCATTTATCCCAGAAAAATGAAAACTTATATCTATTAAAAAAAACCTGTACATGAATGGTTATGGAAGTATTATTCATAAGAGCCCAAAACTTGAAACATCTCACATGTTACTCAACCAATGAATAGCTAAGGAAACTATGGTACAACCGTGTCTTAGAATTCTTAAAATAAAATGAATTAACTGATAATACATACAACAACTTGGATAGATCACAAGGGAATTATGCCATGTGAATAAGACCATCTCTAAAGGTTATATACTATATGGTTCCAAAATTGAAATGAAAAAAATTATAGAGATGGAGACAGATTAGTAGTAGCCAGGGAATGGGATAGGAGAAAGGTGACTGTAGTTATAAAAGGGCAGTACAAAAGATATTTGTGATGGAGTTGTTTTGTATCGTGACTGTTGTGGTGGTCACACGAATCTACATATGATAAAATTTTGCCTGGCTAGTGTGCCTCAGTGGTTGAGCATCGGTCTATGAACCAGGAGGTCAGGGTTTGATTCCCAGTTAGGGCACATGCCCAGGGTGTGGCTCAATCCCCAGTGTGGGGCATGCAGGAGGCAGCCAATCAATGATTCTCTCTCATCATTGACCTTTCTCTCTCTCTCCTCCCCCCTCACTCTCTTCCTCTCTAAAATCAATTTTTTAAAAAAGAAAAAAATTTCACTGAACTAAATACAAACACGTACACACATATTCTTAAGTACGTGTAAAGCTAGTGAAATTAGAATAAGGTATAAGGGTTATATTAATGTCAATTTTTCCTTTGCAGTTGTACTATTTTATGTAAGATTTTAAGATGTTACCATTTAGTAGAACTGAATTAAGATTAATAGTTTTCTAGGCTGCCATAACAAAGAACCACAGGTGGGTGGCTTAAACAATGGGCATTTATTGTGTCCTAATTCTGGAGGCTGGAACTCCAAAACCAAGTTGTCAACAGGGTTGTTTCTTTCTGAGGGCTGTGAGGAAGACTCTGTTCCAGGTGTCTCTCTTTTTTTTTCTTTTTCTTTTTTTAAATAAATCTTTATTGTTCAGTTTATTAGAGATATTCCTCTTTTTTTTTCCTCCATAGCTCCTCTCCACCTGATTTCCTACCCTTACCCCCTGCCCTTACCCCCCGCCACTGTCCTCATCCATAGGTGTAAGATTTTTTTCCAATCTCTTCATGCACCCCTCAGAGACTTGTCAGTCCATTTTCTTTCTATGCCCCTGAATCTATTATATTCATCAGTTTATTCCATTCATCAGATTTTTTATTTGCTTGATTTTTAGATTTACTTATTGATAGGTATGGCTTTGTTATCACTTTGTTGTTCATAATTTTTATCTTTAGCTTTTTCTTCTTCTTCCTCTTCCTAAAGAATACCCTTCAGCATTTCATATAATCCTGGTTTGGAAGACTTAACTACAACAAGGCTGTACACACAGTCCACAAAGGGTTACATCAAGAGAGTCCACCTCAGGTAACTGAGGAGGCAGAACTACTGGGCCATATAGAATACCTAGCACACAAAGCTACTCTACCATCTCAGGGAAGCAGTGAAAATGTGTAGACAAAGGAACAGATCACAAACGAAAGAAATGGAGGAAAACAAATGACTGGATATAGAGTTCAAAACCATGGTTATAAGGTTTTTTTTTTTAATAATTTCCTAGAAAAGATGGATACATTTAGTGAGACCCAAGAGCAGATGAAAAAGGGCCACCTAGAAATTAAATGTACACTGACTGAAATCCTGGTTTGGTGGTGATGAACTCCTTTAGCTTTTTCTTGTCTGTGAAGCTCTTTATCTGACCTTCAATTCTGAATGATAGCTTTGCTGAGTAGAGTAATCTTGGTTGTAGGTTCTTGCTATTCATTACTTTGAATATTTCTTGCCACTCCCTTCTGGCCTGCATAGTTTCTGTTGAGAAATCAGCTGACAGTCATATGAGTACTCCTTTGTAAGTAACTGTTTTTCTCTTGCTGCTTTCAAGATTCTCTCTTTGTCTTTTGCCCTTGGCATTTTAATTATGATGTGTCTTGGTATGGTCTTCTTCGGATTTCTTTTGTTTGGGGTTCTCTGTGCTTCCTGGACTTGTAAGTCCATTTCTTTCACCAGGTGGGATAAGCCTTCTGTCATTATTTCTTTAAATTGGTTTTCAGCATCTTGCTCTCTCTCTTCTTTTGGCACGCCCATAATTTGGATGTTGATATGCTTGAAGTAGTCCCAGAGGCTCCCTACCCTATCTTCACTTTTTTCTTTTTGTTTTTCTGGTTGGGTGTTTATTGCTTCCTCATATTTCAAATCTTTGGTTTGATTCTTGGGGTCTTCTAGTCTGCTGTTAGATTTCTGTATATTATTCTTTATTTCAGACAGTGCATGCTTAATTTCTGAATGGTTCTTTTCCATTTTTTGGCATTCTCATTAAGATCCTTCAAGGTCTCACTAAGTTTCTTGGCAGTGTGTAGAACTGCCAAGAGTTTGAGTAACCTTATAAATGTGGTTTTGAACTCTATGTCCAGTAGTTTGCTTTCCTCCATTTCTTTCATTCATGACATGTTTCTTGGTATCTGCATTTTAGCTGCTTCCCTGTTTGATAGAGTGGCTTTGTGTGCTAGTTGTCCTTTATGGCTCAGTAGCTCCACTTCCCCAATCACCTGAGGTGGACACTCTTGGTGCACCCCTTTGTGGGCTGAGTACACAGTCTTGTTGTAGTTAAGCCTTGATTGCTATTGGTATACTGGGAGGAATTGATCTCCAGGCCAATTGACTATGAGAATTAGCTTTGTCCATAATGGAAGAACTGCTGTGCTGGAGATGCCCCTATGGGGCAGGACTTGCTTCAGTGAGGCTTTGGTGCTCACCGAGTCTGCCTCTTGAATGTGTCACTTACATATGTGAGGAGTTGAAATCTGGTGTCATCTCACACTGACCTCTAGGTACACTGGTTCCTGGATCTCCAAGGAGGTGCAAGTCAGCCAGTGTCTGAGGCCACCGAGAAGGAGCTACAGGGAGATTTGCAGATTTCTCCTCTTTGCTTGGAGTTTGGAAGTTTTGGAGTTGTCTGACCCAGTTGCAATTTGTTAGGTTAAGCTGTGAGAGAGTAGGCCATTCATATGCAAAAGCCACTGCACACAGCTGGGTGGGTTTGTAAATTGGGTAGGGTGAGGTCTCAGGGAATCACTAGGCTAGGGCTTGGGAAACAGCAATGGCTGCCAGTCAGCCCTCTCTGCCACTTTCTGTTCCATGTCCTGTGCCCCAGCACAGTAAACAATGATTCCTGTGTGCACTTCTTCAAGAAGGCCACCCTCTCTTTCTGACCTTATGGCCGACAGTCTAATTTCTCCCTGTATGAGTCTGGGTCCCCAGAATCTTGCTGAAAATTGGAGGTCAGAGCAGTTGGAAACTTGTAACTCCCAATTGAAAAAAATAGCGCACACCAGCCCGATTCACTGCATGTCCTACCAGATCTCAATGCACTTTTTCTTTCCCTCTAGTTGTAGAACTTCCACTCCACCAGCTTTCCCGTGGTTCTGGGGGATAGTTGCTTTGTCTTTTAATTGTAGTTTTGGTGTGGTTGTGAGAGGCAGCACATACAGGTGTATACCTTATGCCACCATCTTGGTTCTCTCCCAGGACTCTCGCTTATATACTGAGTGGCCAGATTATTACAATCTCTGAACGCATAATAATCTGGCCACTCAGTGTATTTGTATCTTAAATGGGTACCAAAAGTATTCTAGACTTTTGCTGGAGATCCACCACCTATTTGCCTTGAGCTTTCTATCAGCCAGTGCAAAGGGGAAACTGATCAGGTGCATGATTTATAGTATCTTTGATATCAAATAAATGAGGTAATCAAGAGAAGTACACTGAGTAGCCAGATTATTATGCTTTCAGAGATCATAATAATCTGGCCACTCGGTGTATATGGCTATCTTCTCTCTATGTCTTCACTCTATATATATCATTGTATCCAAATTTTTCTATTTTATAAGGACAGTGGATTAGGAACCACTTTAATGGCCTTAGTAAACTTGATTACTTCTGCAAACACTCTGTCTCCAAATCTCCCATTTTGAGGTTTTGAGAATTAGGACTTCAACATATGAATTTGGAAAGGACACAATTCAATCCAGAACATCTCTGTGGATCATTCTGTACTATTTCTTATAACTACATGACAATCTACAATTATTTCAAAATAAAGTTTTTTAAAGAGATAAAAAAGGAAAAAGATGGGGGGGGGAAATCAAGTCACAAAGTTTTCTCTGATCATAATAAAATAAGACTAGAAATCAGTAACAGAAAAGTCTTCAAGTATTTGGAAATTAATCAGCATACTTCTACATAAATCTTTGATCAAAGAGACAGTCTCAGAAAGAATAAATATATATATTGAATTACATCAAAATAAAAATACAGCATATCAAAATTTGTGGGATGTAACTAAAACAGTGCTTAAAGGGAACTTTAAAGCATTAAATGCTATATTAAATAAGAGAGAGAATCCAAGATGGTGGCATAGGTTAACACGTACACTGCTGCCTTGCACAACAATTTCTAAACTACAACTAAAAGACAGAACAGACAGGAAAGCTGGCTGAGTGGAAATTCTGCAACTAGAAGGAAAGAGAGGGGCTCACAGAGACCCAGAAGAGCTGCAAAGAGCTGAGGTACGGAGATGCGTGCGTGGAGAGAGCGGGTGCCGGAGTACCTGGCTGGCTTTCTCTGGCGGGAAGAAGATGGAGACTCCCAAAGGCATTGAACCCCTTATTCTATGACACTAAACCCCAGATCCAGCTGAAACTCATAAAGGGGGAGTTTGGACTGTGAAAAGGGAGAAGTACACAGAAATTTAGGGGAGTCGCAAAAGGGCAGCACTGTGCGCAGAAGACCAACTGCTGATTGTGCCGCTGGCTTTCACAAGTGGGCCACTTCTAACTATGCCATTTCTAACTCCACTAAACCCCAGTTTCAGGCAAAACTCTTGGGACCCAGACACATATGGTCCCGGAGCGCAGGGGAGCCGGAAAGGCAACAGTCTAGAGGCACTGCAAGAGAGTGTGCGTGCACATAAGGCCCCCTCCAGCGATTACCCAGTCACTTGAGACTCAGGGGCCGTGGAGGGCAGAGCCGACTGGAAGGAAAGGCGGTCCATTAAGCCCTGAGACTCCACCCATCCCAAGCTCAACAGAGAGGCTTTTGCAGTTTTGCAAGTCTTATATCATAAGGTTGAATCCAAAATAGAAGTTCTCCTGGCATAGTGAAAATGCCAAGACAAAGGAAGAGATCACAAGCAAAAGAAATGGAGGAAAACAAATGACTGAATATAGAGTTCAAAACCACGGTTATAAGGTTTTTTAAGAATATCCTAGAAAAGATGGATAAAGTTAGCGAGACCCAAGAGGAGATGAAAAAGAACCAACTAGAGGTGAAAAAGAACCAACTAGAGACGGAAAAGGACCAACTAGAAATTAAACATACACTGACTGAAATAAAAAATATCACACAGAGACCTAACAGTAGACTAGAGGAAGACAAGAATCAAGTCAAAAATTTGAAATATAAAGAATCAGAAAACACTCAACTGGAAAAGCAAGAAGAAAAAAGAATCCAAAAATATGAAGATAATGTAAGGAGCCTCTGGGACAGCTTCAAGCGTACCAACATCAGAATTGTGGGGGTGCCAGAAGAAGAGAGAGAGCAAGATACTGAAAACCTATTTAAAGAAATAATGATTGGAAATTTCCCACATCTGGTAAAAGAAATAGACTTACAAGTCCAGGAAGCACACAGAATCCCATATAAAAAGAATCCAAAGGGGACTACACAAAGACACATCGTAATTAAAATACCAAGAGCAAAAGACAAGGAGAGAATATTAAAAGCAGCAAGAGAAAAACAGTTCATTACCTACAAGGGAGCACCCATGTGACTCTCAGCTGATTTCTCAACAGAAATGATACAGGCCAGACAGGAGTGGCAAGAAATATTCAACGTGATGAATAGCAAGATCCTACAACCAAGAATACTCTATCCAGCAAAGCTATCATTCAGAATTGAAGGGCAGGTAAAGAGCTTCACAGATAAGAAAAAGCTAAAGGAGTTCATCAACTCCAAACCAGTATTATATGAAATGCTGAAAGGTACTCTTTTAGAAGAGGAAGAAGAAAATGGTAAAATAAAAAATAATGAACAACAAATACATGCCTATCAACAAGTGAATCTAAAAATTAAGTGAATTAAAAATTTGATCAACAGAATAAATTGATGAATATAATAGAATCAGGAGCACAGAAAGGGAATGGACTGATAATTCTCAGGGGGAAAGGGGTGAGGGGTGTACAGGGAGAGACTGGACAAAAATCATACACCTATGTATGAGGTCAATGGGAGGGAGGTAAGGATAAAGGGAGGGGTGGGAGCCGAGTGGAGGGGAGCTATGGAGGGGAAAAAAGAGAAACAAATGTAATAATCTGAATAATAAAGATTTAATAAAAGAAAAAAACAATAAATGCTATATTAAATAAGTTATGTTATATCTAAACTCTAAAGTATTGAATTTATAGAAAGAACTTAAGATGTATTATTAGATGTAAAACATTAGTAATTACATGTAGCATGCTACCCTTGATGAAACAGAAACAGTCAGAAAAACTTACATCTGCTTATTTCTGCATAAAGAAACACTGATAGGACATACAATAAATGAATTTAAGTGGTTATCTATATGGGTGGAGGAAAATTGGGCAGAAGTAGAAATAAAGTTTCTCAATGTATACCTTGCTTATTGCTTTACTTTAAGTTGAGGAGAACTTTACCTAGCATTAAATTAACCATATTAAAGTGTACAATTTGATGGCATTTAGTATATTTACAATATTGTGCAACCACCTACTTTTATCGAGTTCCAAAACATTTCATCACTCCAAAGAAAACACTGAACCTATTAAGCAGTCACTCCCCATTTCCCTTTGCCTCCAGACCCTGGTAACCACCCATTTGTTTCTATCTCTATGCACTTACTGGTTCTGGGTATTTCATTTAAATGGAACCATACAATGGTTTTATGTATCTCTAGCTTCTTTTACTTAGTACAGTGGTCGGCAAATCATGGCTCATGAGCCACATGCGGCTCTTTGGCCCCTTGAGTGTGGCTCTTCCACAAAATACTACAGCCCGGGCGAGTCTATTTTGAAGAAGTGGCGTTAGAAGTTTAAGTTTAAAAAATTTGGCTCTCAGAAGAAATTTCAATCGTTGTACTGTTGATTTTTGGCTCTGTTGACTAATGAGTTTGCCGACCACTGACTTAGTATAATGTTTTCGAGGTTCATCCATACTATGGCATGCATCAGCACTTCATTATTTTTTTTAACTGAATAATACTCAATTGTATGTATAAACTGTATTTTGTTTATCCATTCATCTGTTGATGGACCTTGAGGCTATTATAAATAAAGCTACTATGAATATTCGTATCCATCAAACATCTCTTTGAGTCCCTGCTCTCAATTCTTTGGGTATATATCTAGGCATTGTTGGTCATATGGTAATTCTATGTTTAACTAATCACCATACTGTTGCTTTCCATGGTGGCGTATCATATTACATTCCCACTGCAATGTACCAGGGTTTCAATTTCTTTCACATCTTTACCAAAACTTGTAATTTTTCATATTTTGTATTATAGCCATCTTAGTGGGTAAAAAGTGGTATCTCATGGTTTTTTTTTATTTGCATTTCCCTAATGATTAATAATGTTAAACATCTTTTCATATGCCTACTAATCATCTGCATATCTTCTTTGGTATTTTTTTGTGTGAACCCTATGAATAGATTATATACTTGAAACCCTATGAATATATTGTTTATTTAAAACAAAAAATAAATCGACTTTAAAAGGGAAAAAAAGTAAAAATCAGATAAGAGCAGAAGACCACTATGGTAACAGAATAATGGCCCCCAAAGATGTCAATATTCTAATTCCTAGAACCTGTGAATATGTTACCTTACCTGGATTTTGATGATGTGTTAGGTTAAGGATCCTAAAATGGGGAGATGATCCTGGATGACCGGGGTGGGCTTAATGTAATCACAAGGACTCTTATGAGAGTGAGGCAGGAGGTTAAACTTAGAAAAAGAATATGATGATGGAAGAAGAGATCAGAGAGAGACAGAGACTTGAAGCTGCTACACCGTGGGCCTTGAAGATGAAGGGAGGGGCCATGAGACGAGGAATGTAGGCATCTTCTAGAAGTGGAAAGACAAGGAAACAGTTCTCCCCTAGAGCCTCCTTAAGGAATGCAATCCTGCCAACACATTGATTTTAAGACTTCTATCTTTAAGACTTATAAGATGATAAACTTGTGTTGTTTTAAGCCACTAAATTTTTGGTAATGGGTTACAGCAGCAGTAGGAAACTAATATGACTACAAATGTTCTGCTCCCTCCAGAACCAAGTATTACCTACTAACTTCCTCATCAATTCTTCACTCTTACGGAACACAAGCGAGTCTCACATGTCTTCTAAATCCCTGACGGGGGAAAAATGAAACAGAGAAGGCAAAGTTGTGTTGTCCCGTGTTAAAGATGTCGGCCAAGCAACCCAAGATCTTTCTTCTACACATCTCCAGAGGGAATACCGAGTTAAGCCTTGTTGAATAAAAAGGACTAGAAAGTCTTGTTTAAAAAATCTAAGAGCTCATTACCCTTCACAGAGATTGAGCAAGATCTGTAGAAACCAAAGCCCGTGGACTTCTTTTTTTTATCCCCACTGGCAATGTTATTACCTTCAGATGGCAGTTTCTAGGCCAAGAAGTTTAAAAGCTGTCCTCCTTACCCCTCTCCCAGAGCTCAGCTGTAACTGGCAGCACCTGCCCATCCACAGGTCATCCATCAGCTGAAATGTCTGCATGTGGTTTGCTTCATGTCCATCCTCTTTAAAAGCCCCCAATATGCTTCATATCTAATGCGTGTAATATGTTCATTTCATGGAATTGGCCCACAGAGGGAACTCATGTGATAGAAGACCCAATAGCAGGTTGGATGGCAGGTCCAGCTAATGGCCTATAAATTTTTTCCAGCTCTTTCTACTTCAGATGGATAAGGATAACACAATCACTATCACCACCTTCACAGAAAAGACAGTTTTGGATATGGGCCAACTATGACCTAAAAATCCACTTAAAACTCTCATTGAAGAAGCACTTGAAGAATGTGGATCTATGACTAGGAGATAGGTCTGAATAAAATAATGTAATATTTCTTATAACCCAAAAAACAATGGTTACTATTTAAAGGGGGGAATTACTTGAAACCCTATGAATATATTGAAACAATTAAGGAAACTTAATCTCCAGAATGTGGAATCTTATTATTGATAAGAACAATAACAATATTATTGAGCATCTGTTGCAGTAATCCTGTGGTTATTTTGCTAACAGGAATTCCACTTCCTTCCAAGAACAATGTTTGGGTAGGATTTACCTGCTACCAGCTCAATGTGTGAGCCCTGGTTTATCAAGCCAATCCTTTATTTCATCCCTCTTGCCATAGTGATTAATTCAGGGATTAGCAACCATTGAAGAGCTGAGCCAATCAGCACTTGACATTTCAAAGCCAACTGGTCCAGAATGTGACAGTGCATGACCAAACATAGCTTCACTAGAAGCCCAGGATTTTTGATCCATGGAGGGAGAGACATTCCCTCTTTTTTGCTATGATGAGGCGCATGCAGTCCTGCACATCGAGAGTATCCATCTTGCAAGAAGGAAGGAGGCTGTCTGGGATGAGGCCAACATCCTGAAGGACCCTGTGACTTCACTGGGCAACTGGATTAAACCAACCCTGAAGCCTGACCTCTGGGTATTCAGTGACATGAAGCAATAAACTCCCTTGTAATTTAGGCCAGTCTGAGTTTGTTTTTTTCTGCTTGCAATGGACCAAATCTTAACTGATGCACCAACTACATGTCAGGCACTGTGTGAGTGGCTTTCACACAGTCTCTCTCAATCTTCAACATGGACCAGTGATGAATATGTTAGCATCCCTTGTTTACAGATGCCAGGTGTTCTGTTTAACTTCAAAATGCTGATAAGTGGAAGAGCCAGAATGCAGCCTCAATTGTCCATCTCTTGGACCTCTGCTTTCTACCAGAATATGTTGGGAGAGACCCACCCCCTGTGTCACCCTCTGCAATAATTCAGCAGATAAGCCCCTAGAGAGATTGTTCCTATAGTCATACAAACTGCTGTATTTCATATCTGGCATCCTGTTTCAGGAGTTGGATATTTCTTACAAGTGTTGATGAATCACTGTAAAAAATAGCAATTAACAAATTCATCATTATAAAGACACTAGAGGCTCAGTGCACGGAATTCGTGCACAAGTGGAGAGGTGTCCCTCAGTCCGGCCTTCACCCTCCTGCAATCCAGGACCCTTCAGGGGATGTCCAACTGCTGAGTGAGGCCCATTCCCACAGGGATTTCTCCCTCTCTTGCAATCTGGAACCACTAGTTCTTAATTGCTCACCTACCTGCCAGCCTGCCTGCCTTATCACCCCTAACCACTCACCTGCCTGCCTCATCATCCCTAACTGCTCACCTGCCTACCTAACTACTTCTGTCTCAGTCTCTGCTGCCGCAGCTTCATCCAGAAGGAAATCTGGAATGATATCTGGAAGGTTGTTCGGCTGTCCAGTCTAATTAGCATATTGCACTTGTATTATTATAGATTGTAGAGAGATCTTATAGAGTTCTTGTTGGCATTTTAGACAGACTGTAACTCCAAGATCCCAAAGGTAACCTAAGAATGCATGTATCTAATCTTAAATACAAACCTGCTATAGAAGTCACTGAAAATTGTTTTGTCATTTGAAAATAGGATGTTATTGCCATGCATCTACTCCATACTCAGAAAGGTTTACCAGTAGGATGAGATTTTGAGAAAAATAACTGGAATAGTAGCTAAGGACTCCGTTCTTCACCAAAACAGACTCTGATATAATACTACATTCATGATGAAACCAGCACTTCTCCTGATGGGGCTGATTCTGTCCCTGGATTGTTTAGCCAGAGTTCCCAATGGCAAAACAAACAAACAAACAAATAACTCCCACTGCAAAATGCACACATGTATGTATAATTCCTTGAACAACACCCGAGGGGTGTTTCAGCCTGCATAGAAAGGGAAGGGCTTCAAAGGACATCCATCCAAACCTGAGGCCCACTGCTGACTTCTGCTTGGCCACCACTGGTAGGAGATGCACTGCATTTCATGATGCCCAACCCTATTTCAGACATTTTTATCTTGTCCAAAGTGTGTAGGTGTATCTTCACAAGAAATAGGCTTTGAAGTTAGATTTGAGTTCAAATGGCTGTTTTACAGGTTCCTCTTGGTGACCTTGAGCAATTGCTCAACCCCTGCAAGCCTCAGGCTTTGATGGCTATAAAATTGGATGTGATGATTCCTACCTGTGACCATTAATATAGGATTTATAAGATATTTTGTGTATACTGTACATGGCAACTATTCCTGGCACAAAGTTAGCCTCAACAAGTGATGACTATTGGCTGTCAGGGAGAGCACTCCTGAGGCTGAGTAGGGTTGCCAGGTGTAGCAAATGAAAATACAAGCAGCCCAATGAAATTTGAATTTCAGGTAATAACCAAAAAGTTGTTAGCATGTGTGTTCCATGTAATATTGGGGACATACACTAAAATTTTATTCATTGTTTATCTGATATTCAAGTGTCACAGGGTGTCTGGTACTTTATCTGGCAACCCCACTATTGAGCCTGTGGGATCAGCAAGGCTGAAGCAGGGATGGGACAATGGGAGAGTAAATCATGAGGTCGGAGGGGAGGACATGGCAGAAAACCCACAAGCCATGTGCAGAGACACCCGGGTGTACCTGTTGCCTAATGTGAAACCAGCCCCAGTTGCTTCAATGGATACCTAGTCAGATGGAGAAGTCCATAATTCACAATGGTTCATTTCCTCTCCCTTCAAAGATTTTTATTTTTGTAAAATATGAACCTTAATAATCACCACTTAAGTTAAATTATTAGCTAATTTACTATTTATAACTCTTATATTAAGGAAACTCCAGTGCAAACATTTACCAACTATCTACTTTTTCTAATCTCTTTCATTAAACCTTTCAAATATTTATCAGGCACATATCTTGTCTCAGCTATAGTGATAGTGGTGGAGGATATAATCTGAGGTTAAAACAGAACCCAACCTTCAAAGACTCCATTCATTGTCTGGTACAATGGCCTTCAACATTTTTTTTTTTAAATCATTTGCCCCAGCAGTTAAAAAAAAATTGAACAGATCTCAGTTTCTATAAATCTACTTATTTATTAGTCATATACATATTCTATCATATATAACAGTGATCTGTTATTTTTGTGTATATATGTGTAAATAGACATATATAATACTTAAATACTTAAATAATACATACTTATATAAGTGAAACTTATGGCAATAAACAATATAAATAGAAATTATAACATTTTTATTTTGTCCTCCTACCAAGAATCCTCTTACCCTCTTGCATGCTTGAATTCCAATGTGAAAGCCATAGGGCTAGTGGATAAGAAAGTCCTATTAGTAAATAATTGGGTGCAATGTGGTAAGTCCTATAATTGGGATGAAACTGGGAAGCTAAAAGAGCACAAAAGAGGAATGGGAGCTCAGTGGGGGAAGAGTAGATGGAAAACTGTATGAAGGCCACACCTCTGGATGAGACTTAAAGGATAAGAGGTACTTTGCCAGGAGACTTGAGGATGGGGATGCTTTTCAGTGGAAGAAAATCACTTTTTTAAAAGCATATTAATATGAAAGAGGATGACATGCCCAAAGAACCAGGAGCTCCTGGTTATGGTTTAAGAGAGTTAAAGGAAGTGAAATGGGTCATTCTAGAGTACACAGGATAGATGAAGTCTAGGAAACAGTGCAAACTTGAACTCTGAAGCAACTTGCTCACATGTGCATATTAGAAAGATCACTTTGATAGAGATGAGAAATTCTAGATGAAATCTTAGAAAACTGAATTAAGGCAGTATATTACATAATAGTTTATTATGCCCAAATAACATTTATCCCAGGATAACCCAGATGGTTTAATATTGGAAAATCTATTAACATAGGCTTAGATTACATTTTAATAAAAAATATTTATCCCAATAGATACAAAGAATCTATTCAATATATTTCCAACTTAGAAAACTAGGACACTCTTAAACAATAAAGAATATCTATCTTAAATGTATAGCTAACATCATATTAAAAGTATTTTAATGAAAGTCAGATATAAAACAAAAATACCAAATACTAACATTATCATGTCCTATTGTGCTAAACATTCTAGTCAATGCAAAAGACATTAATATAAACAAGATTACATAGGTAGTACTAGTAAGTAGAAAAGCTGGGCTATAAACGCAGAGCCTTCCTTCCTAACCACAACAACTGGCTGCCTCAATAGTAACTTGTGCTGGGAGCTGGGAGAATAGAGAGAAGCTTAAGGCTACAGCCTCAGAACCTTAAAATATGGACAGGCAAAAGGGTGAAGAATAGCTTAGCTCACTAAATGCCACTAGGCTTAGCATGATACCTAGGACCTTATAAACAGGCATTCATCCATCCATTTGCTCCTTGAACAAATATTTATTGAGCACCCACTCTGTGCCAAGCATAGTGCTGGGCCCTGGCTAGAATCTGAACAACACAATTATGGTCTCCACCATGGACCTGAGTCTGAAAGGGGGAATCAGACAGTAAAGAGAAGTTAATTACAAATTGAGGTGATACAGAAGGAGAAACAGGGTGTGGTGAGAGAATGGAAGAAGTGACATGTTTTGGGGGCCATAGCAGATACAGAGCTGTCAGAAGGCTTTTCTCTGAGGAAACTCCATTTGAGAAGTGGGCCCTGGAGGATGTGTGAGAGCCAGCTAAGGGAGGAGCAGGGGAGGCGTGCCGGGTCCAGGAAGCCTAGGAGGATTCAACAGGCAAGAGATCAACCTGCCAAATTCAGATGGAGACCTGAACATGCCCCTGGATTTGGCCGCTCGGCTGTCCTGGAGACCTGTGTTAGAGCAGTTTCCGGGGCATGGCATGTAGAACCAGTATTCCTGCCATCTGGAAAGGCATTATGGGAGAGTTAGAGGAAGTGTAGTTACTCGAAAAAATACAGCAGAATCAAAGAGGACACCCCTTGCAGAGGGGAGAAGGTTTTGGTTTTTTTACCAGTGGACGCAATGGGCAGGTGGGCCTGCTCACTTCCTTACCTTGTTTGAACTTCCCAAGACTGACAGGTGGATATTTTTCACCTCCTCGTAAATTCAGGAGGAAGGTCCAGGGACAGGGAGACCCCTGCCCAGGCTTCTGGCGGCCCTGGACTTCACTGTCTCAGTTCTGCAAGGTCTGCCAGTACCCCCCGCCACCCCCCCAACCCCCACCCAGTACAGGTCCTTTCTGCTGCCTTGTTGGCCAAGGCTCCCATCTCCTTTGCATAGGGTGGCACCATCATCAGCAGTGCCCGCTGCAAGGCCTTCACCATGCGGAGGGATGCCTGGCAGCAGCCTACCATCGCAGCATAACCAACTTGTGCACCATTGGTAGGGGTGGCAGCCTCCCAGGGGAAGAAGTCTTTTTGAGCTAAGCCTCAGATCCAAACCAAGTAAAGATGGCATCAGCTCAGCTCCTCAGCCAGCCCTCCGACTCCACCCCTGTGTGCGTCCCTTGGGACCAAGTCTCTAGCTGTGGCCTTTGGATTGGGGCTTGAAATAGGCATCAGAGTGCGCACAGGCAGTTCTTCACGAGTCTGAACACATCAGTCAGAGGGTCAGGAACCAAGCTACTCTCTGCTGTCTCCTATCATTGAGGGGATGGCATTGGGATTGCACCCCCTTACATTTTTAAATCTGCTGCAGCATCTGGCACAATAACACAGGAGGGGACTTCAAACCCACCTCAGTCCACCTCAAAGGCCGCATCTGGGCTACATCCCAGTCATTTCTGGTTAATTCTGAGTCAGTATTTGAATCTACCTCTTTGCTGTGGGCGTGGGCTGGGGCTCCAGTAGCACACTCTGGAAATGATTTGTGATCTCCCCTGGTCCCCTAGCTCAAGGTGTGAAGATCTTGGGATTCTAACACCCAGGACGCAATCTGTGCACCCTGGAGCAGAATTCCTGCATGTGAAACAGCAGCAGGATGTGTCTTGAGAGAGGCAGTTCCCCCACCCCTACCCCATCCCCAAAATATCCAGCGCTTCCCCTGCAGGCCAGAAGAACACCTTGACATTTGAGGTGGAGGAAGTGGGATGACAGGAAGCAGAGTAACAGCGCATAAAGGAGGCCAGAGGCCGCTGGAGATGGGACTTATCTGTGCTTCTCCCCAGGCGATTAGGTTTGGGGCAGCTCTGTCTGTGTGGGTGTCGGACCCGGACCCAAGCGCCAGACTTCCTCTGGAAGGTCTGTGGGAATAATGGATGAGCTGACACCTGGAGCCCAGGGTGACAGCCTTGCGGGGTGGGGGGCGGGGAGGGGAGAAGGTATGGAGTGGGGGCGGAGCAGGCTGGCTCCCTCAGGAGGGAGCCTGGGTGACAGACACCTTTTCAGAGAATTATCATCAACAGACCCAGAGAAGGCCTCGAACCCTGGAATTAGGAGGCTGGAGAGAGGCAGGAAACCCAAAGCCTCTCATGAATTATGAGCTGAAAAGGCTCGCCACTCCCCAGCCCTCACCCTTTCAGACACTGGCTCCATTGTTGACAAGCAATTTGGCAGTTACTCTAAAGTGGCTAAAATTTGGCACATCCTCCAAGGCCTTTCCTGGTCAGATCAGGTGACCATTTTCCTGAGAGCTTAGAGAAAGAAAAGATTACCTGCCACCTCCCCTCCCCTCGGAGGCAGGTGAGAGTAAATCCACTAACTGACCAGCGCTGTCAGTTTACAAATACAACAGAAACTATAAAAGCCACCTTTGTTCCTCTGGGGCAGCCATCCTGGCGGGGAGGTTAGATTAGCAACTTGTCCTTTGTCAGAGGATTAGGAGGGCCTCATTGTTTTAATGTTTATTTATTAATTTGCATCTTCTAGCACAGTGGTTCTCAACTTTTCCAATGCTGAGACCCTTTAATACAGTTCCTCATGTTTGTGGTGGCCCCCAACCATAAAATTATTTCCATTGCTACTTCATAACTGTAATTTTGCTACTGTTATGAATCGTAATGTAAAAAATATCTGTGTTTTTCGATGGTCTTAGAGGACCTTGCTTGCGGTTCTCAACCTGTTGGTAGAGCCGATGCTCTATCCACTGAGCCAAGCCTGCTAGGACAAGGATATTTTCTTACTGATTTTAGAGAGAGAGTGAGGGAGAGAAAGAAAGAGGCAGAGACAGAGAGACAGAAACATTGCTGTGAGAGACAAACATTGACCTGCTGTCTTTCTATGTACCCTGACCATGGATCAAACCTACCCCCTGGGTATGTGACCTAACCAGGAACGGAACCCGTGGTCTTTTGCTGCATGGGACGACTCTCTAACCAACTGAGTAACACCGGCCAGAGCTTAAAGCTCGACTATTTCTTCAAGCTGCAAAATTATTTTTCCAAAGGAAAACTTTTAGGGCCAAATTGCATGAAATAAAATAAGCACACTCTTCTTCACATTGGCATCCCCTGGAGCATCTCAGAGGGTTCTGACTCCGCAGGACACAATTAGGAACTTCTGGGTTAAATAAAAGGGATCCGTATGCTTTCCTTCAGCTCTTACAAGTCAGGCTGTTTCTTCCCTTGTCATTTTCCTGATCTGCCATGTGACCTGTGCACCAAAAGAATGCTGGTTTGATTCCTGGTCAGGGCCCATACCTAGGTTGTGGGTTCGATCCCTGATCAGAACATGTACAGAAGACAACCCATTGATATTTCTCTCTCATCTCTCTCTCTCTCTTCTCAGCCCCCACCCCCACACACTCTCTAAGCATGTCCTCAGGTAAGTCTTAAAAGTTCAATAAATAAATAGCAAGTATATTACCAATAATAATAATAAACACAGGAAATTTTAAGAACTTTACATTTTATTAACTCATAATTCACAACATCCCTATGAAATAGAGACTATTATCCCTGTTTTGCAAATGAGAAACTGAAGTACAGAGCGGGCAGGCAACTTGCCCAGGGTCACACAAGTAGTAAGCAGCACAGACAGAATGTAAACCTAGGTAGTTTGCCTGCAGAATCCATACTATGCTATGCTGCCTCTCAGTTCTCTCATTATCAGTGTCAATACCATTAACTGGTGGTGAAACTGGAGGAGGCAAAGACAGGTAATTAAACAGGCAAAGAAAAGCAGAGTTTATCTGCTGGGGTGTCCTCAGATTGAGCCAGGAGACCAGAGTGGTGGGGCTGAAAATCTGGACATAAGCAGCCAAGCTTTACAGCTAAGGAAGGCACCTACCTGCCAACAAATTAAATCTATGCCCCCCCAAAAGTGAAGTAGCTCCCAGCTTCAGCAGGACTGCAGAACAGTCTGCAAGTATTTGTGAGCAGATATACGTGTTAGGTATTATGCTAAGCAGCATGTGAGGTTTCCAAAGATAGTTCACAAGGAGCTTAAATGCTCTCCTTGGCAACGATAGCATTAAGCTGGCCTTGAGACTGAGAAGATGGAGAATGAGTAAGGTGGATGCTTGGCAGATCCCTTTTGAGCTGCCATCTCACTGACTTAGTTGGAAAAACGTTGGTTCCCAGAGTGGCCCACTCAAGGCAGCAGTTGCAAGAGAATTACCTTTGACCTCTTTTGGGTCAGACAAGTCACCTGGTCTGAAACAAACCTAATTTCTAACTTCCGTAAGAACGTCACTGGCAAACACTAGGGTGAAAGATTCGTTTGGAAATAGCTAGGTTCCTGGCCTTGATTTTTTTTTTTTTTTTTTGACGAGATGGATTCAGGAAAAATAAATTAATCTGTGCATCAGGGTCAGCTATGGAATTGTGAAAGAATTCTGGCCTTCATTGCAGGAAGGGAAAGTGCTCAAAAAACCGCCTCCATGAGGGCTAGAGGCTTCAGGAAACGCTGTGTCTTGGCCTCTGCCACCCCCTACCCCGCCCCCCAACATGTCATTAACCCGGGAGGGGGTGGTAAGAAGGCCCATCTGCTTTCTCTTCTGTGCTGCCCTAGACAAGAAATATTCTTGTTTATTCTCACCGAGAAATCTTGGTTCTATTTTAATGTAGAAAGAATTAAGATTGGAGAGATGGTACATTAGAGCATGAGCTCACTCCTCTCCATTCCTTGATCAAAGAATAAAGTTTCTGCTCTGCTTTACAAAAAAAGAAAAGAAAAAAGAATTAAGATTGTAAATACTTTGTTTCAGTAGAACTAAATCCAGATGCATCCTGGGAAATTGTAAAAAGAAAATAGATTAAAATTAAACTTGAATTATACAAGAAAATTAAAACAAAAGAATAATAATTTAGAGTCCAAGAACTGGCCCACCTTCTCTTTTCATCTTGAGAAAGAGCCCAGGAAATGTGAAAAATGTTTATGTTTTACCAATATATTTATTTACATTAGAACTACATTTTCATTCATTTAGTATTGGGTTCCTAACATTTGGTATATTCAAACCCTACACCAGAAAATAGGAAACATATTCAAGGGAAAATCAAATCAGCTGTTTGCTCTGGAATCAAGACTATTCCTGAACCAATGCTTTATAGCCAAAGGGCTGTGGGTCATTTTAAAAAATGACCTATTAGTTTGAGTCGATAAAAGTTGGGTAGGAATATGTGGGCTCACTTTGAAAGGTTCTCTCAGATAGCTGAATCTACTGTTGCCCCAAGGCAGGAAAGGACTAGAAACCATAGCCACCCTACAACCAACATTATCCCAACTCTGCAACACAGCTCAGTGGGAGTGTCAGACAGGAATCGACAAGAAGCTGAAACTGCACAGATACAGCTCATTGGTTCTCCTATCTAAACAAAATTTTTTTCACTGAGATAAAACTTACATGCATTAAGAATTCTTCTTATTGTACAATTCTGTGACTTGTCAAATAAATATAGTCATGTAACCACTCTCACAATCAAAATATAGACTGTTCCATCAACTCAAAATACTTCCCCAGGCCCTTGTAGTCAACCATTCTTCCCTCCCCCAGTACCTGGTGACCACTAATTGGCTTTCTGTCTCTATAGTTTTATTTTTTTCCAGAAAGTCATAAAAAATGGACCACACAATACATGGCTTTGAAGCCTGGCTTTCTCATTTAGCATAATGCACTTGAGATTCATCCATGTTGTTTTGTATATCAGGAGTTCATTCCTTTTACCTACTGAGTAGAATTCCATGATACGTATTGGTGTACCACAGCCTGTATACCATTCACCAAATGAAAAACATTTAGGCTTTTATTTTTTTTTTCATTTTAGGACTATCATAAATCAAGCTCTTATAAACACTTGCATTCAGGTTTTTATGTGAATATAAGTTTTCACTTTACTTGGGTAAATACTTAGAAGTGTACCCAGCCAGTGTAGCTCTGTGGTTGAGCATCCATCTATGAACCAGGAGGTCATAATTCAATTCCCAGTCAGGACACATGTCTGGGTTGTGGCTCAATCCCCAGGAGGGGGCATGCAGGAGACAGATGATCAATGATTCTCTCTCATCACTGATGTTTCTATCTCTCCCTCTCTTTCCCTTCTCTCTGAAATCAATATATACACATATATATTGTTTTAAAGAAGTATGCTGCTGAGTTTTATGGTAAATATGCTTTATTTTATGAGAAACTGCAAGACTGGTTTTGTAACTCTCCAGTAATGTGTGAAATTTTCAGTTGCTTCTCATTCTCACCAGCAGTTTGATTTTGTTAAGTTTAGTTTTCTAATCTTAGACATTCCAAAAGGTGTGATATCTCATTGAGATTTTAATTTTTTAAATAGATTTTTATTGATTTTTTACAGAAAGGAAGGGAGGTAGAGAGTTAGAAACATCGATGAGAGAGAGAGAGACATCGATCAGCTGCCCCCTGCATGCCCTCTACTGGGGATGTACCCGCAACCAAGGTACATGCCCTTGACCGGAATCGAACCTGGGACCTTTCAGTCCGCAGACCGACGCTCTATCCACTGAGGCAAACCGGTTTCGGCAAGGTTTTAATTTTTATTTTCTTAATAACTAATGATGATGAACATCTTTTCATGAGTTCATTTGCCATTGTATATCTTCTTTGGTAAAGTGTCTATTCAAGCTTTTGTTCATTTTTCAATTGGTTTGTTTGTTTTCTTATCATTGAGCTTTGAGACTTTGTCAAAAATTCTGGGTACAAGTTCTTTCTCTAACATGTGATTTGTCATTTTTCCCTCCTTCTGCGACTTGTCTTTTCATTCTCTTAGCTATGTAAAACAAAGATCCTTTTACTTCTAATCAAACTACATTATGATTTGCTGTGAACAATTAATCATATGAGGATGCCTGGTTTGGATTTGTTCTACTATGTTTACTACAGAGGCCAGCAGAGTCAACACGAATGATTATGGCAGGTGTGATCCCCTGTTAGGACACTTTCTCATACCCATCATATCATAGGATCCAGCACACTCTCTGTTACACAGCGGACACTCAGTAAGAAGTTATTGAATGAATGAGTGAGTGAAATATAGGGCCAATAGAAGGAGTG
The DNA here is from genome assembly GCA_004026805.1 of Lasiurus borealis. Classification (NCBI taxonomy): domain Eukaryota; kingdom Metazoa; phylum Chordata; class Mammalia; order Chiroptera; family Vespertilionidae; genus Lasiurus; species Lasiurus borealis. Next base: position 2,172 of record PVJN01031158.1, on the reverse strand, counting down.
CAACAAGAGATATAGGTGGAGAGGGAGGTAGAAGCCAATACCTAACTATAAGGCTGAGAATTTCAAACCTTATCCTGTAGGCAGTTGGAAGCCCTGAAGGGTTTCAAACAAGAAGTAATGGAATAGAATTTGCATATTTTTGAATGATCATACTTGAAGTAGCATAGAAAATAAGAAGTGGAATGATGCTAGTCATGAGACTAATGAGAAGACCATTAAAAGTTTCCAAGCAAGAGATGACGAATGGCTAAAATACAGATGTAACAGCAGGTACAGAAAGCACAGGGCAGATATAAGAAATATTAATGAATCAGCAGAATATCATTTTGCCTCAACATTATGTGAATTTGAAAACCCCTGACCAATATATTAGTACAGTGGTACCTCGAGATACGAGTTTAATTCGTTCTGTAATCTTGAGGCATGGGAAACTATGAGACGCTCGAGTCGCGGTAAACAGGTGGGTCATGTGCAGCGGGCCGATCCATGCGCTTACTCCTATCTCAAATGTTGCTCGTATTTCAAAGCAAAAATCACTCGCTCGGCGGCTCATATCTCAAAAATCTCACTTGTTAGGGTACTCGTATCTCGAGGTACCACTGTATATCATCATAGGAAAGAATGGAACAATTTATCAGGAACTCAGTGTGCATCATATAATTCTTTCTCCCCTTGCAAACTTATACATACCTTCTCCTAATAGTCCCCCACTAGTCTTCAGAGCCAAATCTTTTTCTGAAAACATGACCACTTGCTTTTTCACCTCCTCATTTCTATTTTATGCCCCTTGACTTGACATGTGAATAAATCACAATTTACCTTGAATCAGAAGTCCAAGAACATTTGACCAGGAAAACAATATTATTAAAATTAAATAGCTAATTTCATGACCTATGTAGAACAGATTAACATGAATGTATAAAACAAGCAATCCTCTCTTGGTGTATGTGTGTTTTAATATATTTGTATTGATTTCAGAAAGGAAGGGAAAGAGAGAGAAATAGAAACATCAATGATGAGAGAGAATCATTGATCGACTGCTTCCTGCATGCCCCCTACTGGGGATGGAGCCCACAACCCAGGCATGAGCCCTTGACCAGAATCAAACCTGGGATCCTTCACTCCTTAGGCTGACACTCTATCCACTGGCTAGGGCCAATCTCTTCTTTTTGTGCTGCCCAATCAAATCCTATAAGTCACTTCTCCCTACCTTTATCTGCTCACTTATCAATTTTCAAATGCAGACAAATATTGACATTTAAAGTATCAGTATTCAGAGCATATATAGTCATGATGTTGCCTTGTAGACATCCGCTTTCAATAGACTCTCTAAGAAAGCAACAGAAAGTGTCAGGAAGCAGGCATTGTCCGTAAAATATCATATGCTAGGACAGTAAGTTTTCAGGGAGACCATTGTTATATTTCCAATTTAAGTGCCTTTGAGACAATGCTTTTGGCACGGGTCTTTTTCTGACACCTAATGTTGGCAGTGATTCACTGTCAAGATAACAACAGCTAAGAACTTCTAGCACATGCTCTGCTATTCACAACTCCTAAGAAGTTACTTAATCCCTCTGACTCCAGTGTCCTCATCTACAAATGAGATTGGTCTAGATCATCTTTAAAATGCCTGATTAAATGAGATCTTGGTTATAAACCTAACTTTGGAGGAAACATCTTAATGTATAACCATTGATCTTAGTGAATTAGGGCATTAAATGTCTCTAAATATTTTAAAAAGCCAATGCTCCTTCCCTGCATAGACACAGCTGATCCTCACAATCAATTGGGTTGGAGGTCAATTCTCCCCAGTGACACCAACAACAATCAAGACTTAACTACAATAAGGCTATACACACAGTCCACAAAGGAGTACACTAAGAGAATCCACCTTAGGTAACTGGAGAGGCAGAGCTACTGGGCTATATAAGACACCTAGCTCACAAAACTACTCTACCAACTCGAAAGCAGTAAAAATGTGGAGGCAAAGGAACAGATCACAAATGAAAGAAATGGAGGAAAACAAACAAATGAATATAGAGTGCAAAACCACGGTTATAAGGTTTTTCAAGAATTTTCTAGAAAAGATGGATAAATTTAGCAAGATCCAAAAGGAGATGAAAAAGGACCAACTAGAAATTAAACATACACTGACTGAAATTAAAAATATTA
>PVJN01031157.1:0-25080 GCA_004026805.1 Lasiurus borealis | reverse complement strand
TTGATGTACAGCTTTTTAAAATTAGAAATCACCTCCTGATCCATGGGCTGCAGGATAGGAGTGGTGTTGGGAGGTAGGTAGACAACCTTTATAAACTTGAACTCTTTGAGGAGTTCATCTTCGAGGTTCGGTGGGTGAGCATTGTCGAGGACGAGGAGGGCTTGCATGGTTAGGATGTTTTCCTGTAGATATTTCTTAACAGAAGGGCCAAAAACCAGGTTTACCCACTCCACAAAGAACTGCCTGGTGACCCATGCCTTTGGGTTTGTCCTCCACATAATTTGCAGTTTATCTTTTAAAATCTTATGTGACTTAAAGACTCTGGGGTTTTCCGAATGGTATATGAACAGAAGCTTGATCTTGCAGTCGCCACTAGCATTGGCGCACAGTGCGAGAGTTAGCCTATCTTTCATCGGTTTGTGGCCTGGCATCGCCTTCTCCCCTGCCATTATATCAGTCCTATTCGGCATCTTCTTCCAGAAAAGCCATGTCTCGTCACAGTTGAAGACTTGCTGGGGGATATATCCTTTGGCTTCTGTCAGTTCAGAAAAAGTTTTGAGGTAATCTTCAGCTGCCTTCACATCCGAACTTGCTGCCTCACCATGCCTGACGATGGAGTGAATGCCGAACCTTTTCCTGAAGTTATCAAACCAGCCTCTACTGGCTTTAAATGAGTCTTTCGGTGCTTCGTCCATGGAAGTGCACGGGGTCTGCTCCAGCAAATCACCGACAATCGCTCACGCCTTCTCGCATATGATGCCCTGTGTTAATGTATCTCCTTTAAGCTGCTTTTCCGTCACCCACACCATCAGTAGATTCTCCATCTTTTCATGGAGAGAGCTACGGAGCTTAGAAATTATTGTAACGCCCTTAGCTGGTGTTATACCCTTTATTGACTCCTTCTGTGTAAGCACAGTGCATATCGTTGAAGTACTACGCCCGTATTGCCTCGCCAAGTTGGACACTCGCACACCTTGCTCATATTTTTCTGATTTCACGCTTTAATTCAATAGACGTCATCCTCTTCTCAGCACTGACCTTTCCACTTGTTATCTTCGGACCCATGGTTATAAAAAGAAATGTGATAAAGTAGGTAAATGCACAAAAGATGCTTCAACAACGAGGTAAACAAGCACACTGACTGAGGCGTGGGAAACTATGAGACACTCAAGTTGCGGTAAACTGGTGGGTCGTGTGCAGCCGGCCAATGCGCGCGATTACTCGTATCTCAAATGTTGCTCGTATTTCAAAGCAAAAAATTGCTCGTGTGATGGCTCATATCTCAAAAATCTCATATGTTAGGGCACTCGTATCTCGAGGTACCATTGTATAACCAATTCTACCCTAGGTTAATTGATAGAAATAAGAGTTAGGTTCCTGAACATAATTCTGGTCACAAAAATATTGCCAAACTTCTAGCAGAGACCTAAACATGCATAATATTAAACACTGAACTAAATGTGACCTTTAATACATTTGAGAAGGGTTAATAAAAACAAGTCAGATAATGATTTTTCCAGCCTGCTTATTCCAGTTCAGGGTCTTGCTTGGCAGCTCAGAGTGTAAGGTGCCCACCCCACGCCCCCATCTCTCATTGCAGGGCCACCCACATCCACGCCCACCCACAGAATCATGTGGACATGCAAATTCAACTAACTGTACATGTTTGGAATGTGGGAGGAAACTGAAGCACCTGAGAAAACCCACACAGTCATGGAGAGAATGTTCACACTCCACAGGGATAGTGGCCTCTGCTGGGAATCATTATTTTTTTTCTTCATCAATGTTATAACGTAACTAGTGGCTCAGTGCATGAATTCATGTGTATTGAAAGGAAATTAATTAGAAGAAATGTTTTAGTATTGCTATTTACCCTTTCTCTATAATAGAAATGTCAACCAAATTCATGATCAACAATGACAGATTGAAATACACACTTGCAATTGGTGCCAGCAAAAGCTTTATATGTATCGCACATGTGTGAGTTAACTTAGTCTATAATATATGTAGATATAGAATAAACTTGCTTAATTAGACCTGCTTTCTGTGCAGCTATACTTTTTCCAGCCCAGTAAAGCACCCCAATTTCTCTTTCAGGTAATTGTCAGCAACAAAGCAGTAAATATCAACACAAAGCAGATTATTATTGTAGATCACACAGGGAGAACAAAGGGTAAAATATTTAACTGCAGCAGTTTTTTACTATATTCTGCACAGAGAGAAAACCTGAAGTCATTTTCAGGTCTACTGCTTCTTACTTCTTTTGAGTCAGGTCAAATTTCTAACCTTTCTAAATCTCCATTTTCCAGCTAATGAAAAGAAAATAGGATTCCACCAAATCTCCTATCTACCTACTCCAGGACAAAATGAGATGAGGCATGGAAAAACGCTTCACAGACATTTGGTTACAGTGTGAAATGTATGCACCTGGCTATAAAGCAAATAGTGTTCCTGGACTGAAGAAACTGCAAGGAGGCTAATCATCGCTAGGGAGAGAAAGCTGGGTGTTGCTACGTGACATCATTACCCAGATGGACATTTAGCATATTAGCCTTTTATATGTATATATATAGATGACATTATTCAAGAACCTGCTGTATTTGGAAAAAGTCATAATTCTAAGGCTATTTTTATGCTAAAGCTGTTTTTCTATTAGAATAGTTTTGAGATATAGTATTTTAGTCTATAGAAAGAGAAAACATGTCTTTCATGCACCAGAAATACTATTTTAAAATTCATTACAATTTAAGCAACAGTTTTTCTTAAACTCTCTATGTACCTGGATTATTTTTTACAAGTAGAAAAACACTCTTAAATTTTTTAATGTTTAATTGCATCATGATTCTTAAAAGTACAAATTATTTAAAATGGAGAAGTAAAAAAATGAAACCAAATTAGAACAGTAGATAGGAAATGGAACAAATTCAACAAATAAAAATTTCTGGAAAAAATAACTCAAAAGAATAATATATTTTTTTCAAGATGCAATTAAAAGATTTATCCACAACAAATAAGGGAAAAATATATAAAAAAAGATTCATTATTGGACAATGAAGTTAAAATGGCATTTTCCAAGGAGATTGATAGTTGGTGTTATTTATATGATTAGACTAAAAACAATCCTTTCTAATAAAAGACTAATATGCAAATTGACCGACATTTCAAGATAAAGATGATGGAACCCACAGCCAAAAAGAAGGAATATGCAAATTAATTCGACAAAGATGGCGGGCGGCAGCCGGAGTGAAGGTGGGAGGCAGTGGCCAGAGCAAAGGCCTGGATTCTGGGTGTCAGAGGGAAAATGGTGCTGGCAACCAGGGGAAGGAAGACCAATCCTTCTACCAATCTTCAATCATGGGGCCTCTATTTAGTCTAATAAATAAGGGAAGAGAAGTCTGTTCACTTTGAAGGCTTTTTAACAAGAAACTATTGATTCCACTCATAAAATAAATTAGTTTATAAGGAGAAATTTTTTTTTTTGGAACTTAAGATACAAATTAAAGCAGAAGCAGATCATGCAAGTAACCCCACACCAATCAGAGGAAATACTGGGTTGGAAATAAGCCTGCACAGACAAAAGCTGATCATGAACTATTTCCTTTGCTACATGAAAACAGTAATTCTGGCAGTAAGCCAACTTGAATGTACTGGGTATCTTGAATTGGAAATGGTGACAGAAGAAATATATGTAAGAACTTTTCCTTATTTTTTTTTATGTAGTGTGATGGAATTAGGAAATGGAAGGATCAGCTATAAGAAAAGACTTCTGAGGCAGAAGCAACTGGTACATACACACCACAGAAAAAAAAAATCAACAACAAAACAAAAAAACTGAGGTAACACTGATTCTTGTTTGATATTAGAAAAAAGTAAGATTTAGGAGTTAAATTTCTTTGTATTATATAAAATGTATTTTCTGATAACTATTCAAAATAGACAACCAATAATATGCCAAAATATTGTTTTAGTTTGTGAGACTGTTTTAGTAGAAACAATTTGTTTTACAAAATGAAAACATTATCACCAGCAAAAAAAAAAAATTTAAAAAAAAGAGAAAGGGTATAAATTGGAATGTGTGCAAAACCAGGTATGACTCCTACAGGAAAACAACTAGGTAGTTAGAAGAGGTGATTATAAATTCATTTCTTAGTAGGAGTAGCTATCAAACCATTAACATCAAAACTTTTAAAAAGCTTTTGTATATTTATGTATATAAAAGTTATAGATTGGTATGAAATAAAAATAATGGCATAAAGAAAGTAGAAGTTTACTTTGCAGTTGTGCAAGTGAAGTCCAGAGCAGGCAGGAGAGCTGCTTTAGGCATATCAGGGAAGCAAGGCACAGCTTTTATCATGTGCAAAGTAGCCTATGTGAATGCCAGCCATCAAGTCTGCATTCCAGTCTGTAGGAAGGTGAAGGGCAATGAAGGGTATGTATTCCTTCCATTTAAATACTTCCTGCAAATCACACGTGTCACTTTGATTACATCTAATTGGTCAGAACTTAGCCACATGTCAAAGGTAGCTGAAAGAAAGGCTAAACAAGGTAGTCATTCATTTGAGTGGCCTGTGCTGTTGAAAACGAGGGAAGGTGGGATGGAGAGGGTCAACTTATAATCTCTGCCACAGTCTCTGTTATTTGACCACACCAACCACTACATGCAGAATTTACCATTTGCCTAAGAGGGATAACCCAAGCCTATCCTCTTAACATGTCCTGTTGTCTATTATGACCTCTACTGAATGTGCTGACCTTTTGAGGTCTAAACATGGCTTTTGGAGGACCAAGGGATATAAACTGAACTGAAGGGGAATACCAAGTTCCTCATTTAAAATGGAGAATGTATGTGATAGTTACATTTTTTTATTTAATAAATCTTTATTGTTAAGATTATTACAATTGTTCCTCTTTTTCCCCCCATAGCTCCCCTCTATTGGTTCCCACCCCACCCTCTACCTTTACCTCTCACCACTGTCCTTATCCATAGGTGTACGATTTTTATCCAATCTCTTCCTCATCCCCTCCACCCCTTTCCCTCATGGAGAATTATCAGTCCACTTCCTTTCTATGCCCCTGATTCTATTATATGCACCAATTTATTCTGTTCATCAGATTTCTTATTCACTTGATTTTTAGATTCACCTGTTGATAGATATGTATTTGTTGTTCATAATTTTTATCTTTGCCTTTTTCTTCTTCTTTCTCTTCTTAAAGAGCACCTTTCAGTATTTCATATAATAATGCTTTGATGGTGATGAACTCCTTTAGCATTTTCTTATCTGTGAAGCTCTTTATCTGCCCTTCAATTCTGAATGATAGCTTTGCTGGGTAGAGTAATCTTGGTTGTAGGTTCTTGCTATTCATCACTTTGAATGTTTCTTGCCACTTCCTTCTTGCCTGCATAGTTTCTGTTGAGAAATCAGCTGAAAATCGTATGGGTGCTTCCTTGTAGGTAATTAACTGTTTTTCTCTTCCTGCTTTTAATATTCTCTCTTTAACTTTTGCTCTTCACATCTTCTTAATGAAGATGTGTCGTGGTGTGGTCCTCTTTGGATTCCTTTGGTTTGGGATTCTGTGCATTTCTTGGACTTATAAGTCTATTTCTTTCACCAAGTGGGGAAAGTTTTCAGTCATTATTTCTTCAAACAGGTTTTCAGTATCTTGTTCTCTCTCTTCTTCTGGCACGTACATAATTCAGATATTGGTACGCTTGAAGTTTTCCCAGAGACTCCTTACACTATCTTCAAATTTTTGGATTCTTTTTCTTTTTCTTTTCCGGTTGTTGTTTGCTTCTTAGTATTTCAAATCTTTGACTTGATTCTTGTGGTCCTCTAGTCTACTGTTAGGTCTCTATAATATTTTTTATTTTCAGTAAGTGTATATTTAATTTTTAGTTGGTCCTTTTCATATCCTCAAGAGTCACGCTAAATTTATTGGCCTTTTATAGGAAATTCTTGAAAAACCTTATAACCGTGGTTTTGAACTCTATATCCAGTCGTTTACTTTCCTCCATTTCTTTCATATGTGATCTGTTTCTTTGTCTCCACATTTTCGCTGTTTCCCTGAGTTGGAAGAGTAGCTTTGTGTGGTAAGTGTCCTATAGGGCCCAGTGGCTCAGCCTCCCCGGTTACTTGAGGTGGACACTTTTGGTGCACCCCTTTGTGGACTGTGTGCACAGCCTTGTTTTGTTAAATCTTGTGTAGTTAAGTCTTGATTGTTATTGATATCACTGGGATGAACTGACCTCCAGGCCAACTGGTTGTGAGGATCAGCTGTCCCTACGCTGGGAGGACTTCTTTGCTGGACACATCCTTATGAGATAAGACTTTCAAAATTGCAAAATCCTCTGTGCTCAGCTTGGATAGGGCAGAGTCTCAGGGTGGAGCTGACAGCCTTGGCTTCCCATCTGCCCTGCCCTATGAGGCCCCTGGGTCTCAGTGTCCCTCAGTAATCATTGCAAGCACCTCTGAGAGAATGCTGCCCTCGAATTTCGACGGCTGCCAGACAGTCCAGTTTCTCTCCGAATGAGTCTGGGTTCCCAGAGTCTCGCCAGAAGTGGAGTTCAGCACAGTCGGGAGCTTCCGTCTCCCTCCTGCTTTAGAAAGCCAGCCAAGCACTCAGCCACCCGTGCACTCAGCAGCCAGTCCTGTCTGCGCGTGCATGCCTTCAGGCCTCTGCCTTCCGCAGTTTCCCTGAGTCTCAATGTGCTTTCTCTTTTTCTGACAATCCAGATTCCCCCCAAATTGGTCTGGGTTCCCAGAGTCTCGCATGGGACTGCAGTTCAATGCAGTCGGGAGCTTCTGTCTCCCTCCTGCTTGAGGAAGCCAGCCACGCACTGAGCCGCCCGTGAACTCAGCCACCCATCCTCTCCGCAAGTGTGCATTTCTGTACCTCAGCCTTTTGCAGCTCCTCTCAGTTTCAATGTGCTTTCCTCTTTCCTTCTAGTTGTAGAATTTCTACTCAGTCAGCTTTCCTGTGGTTCTGGATATTGTCTGTTTTGTCTTTTCGCTGTAGTTTTGATATTGTTGTGTGAGGCAGCAGTTTAGGTGTTTACCTATGCCACCATCTTGGTTTCTCCCCGATAGTTACAATTTTTAAAACTTCATTTGAGAAAGGGGAGAATGGGAAACCCACATAAGCAACTACTGTATAGGAATTTCAAGACCTGCTTTGTAGGAGGCATGAAGACTTTCTGCCTGGCACTGAGGAGTTCTTACCCGAGGTAAAACTCTCCAGTTTACTGTTTTCCACTGCTCCTTTTCTCCATGACCCCTAGCAGGCAGGCATTAAGGGACAGGTTCATCTAAGTGGGTTCCATGACTGCTTCATTCTCATGCTGATCTGAGGCCTGGAACTTGCTTTAAGTGTTGTAGTCACAGGTTATGCAGACAATCCTGGTGTATCTTAGGTAACCAAATTCCCTTAAAATCTCATTATGCTTCCACTCTATTTCTTTTTCAGTTTCATGTAGAATGTAGTAAAAATTCATGTCTGGACAGTTTTGAAATTGAGGACTCTACCTTTTATCGCTGGCCTCTGTCTTCTGTTCTATCCACAGCCCATACTGCTTCTAAATTTATTGTTGACCTCCTTGAGTTTATATAAAACACACTTAATCCCATCACTTCCAGAAAACTACCACAGTGCATAAGGTGGAACAGATTCTACCTTCTCTGGTGGCTGTGGCTTATAATTGTTTTGCTTGGCTTTTGCAAGCCTGCAAACTTCAAAATACAGGGGTCTCAATCAAATTAGATTGTAATTAGATTGTAATCCACAAACAGAACAAAGTTTCTTAGCAAAGTTTGTTGCTGTTTTTTTTAAATCTCAGTGTGCAATTGGCTAGCCCTTGTCTGAATTCTTTATTGGTGAGATCACTAAGGAACCAGTTGATATTTAACATTCTGAATTTTTGGTGACACTTCTATTGCTACAGACTTAGTCAATACTTGGTCTATCTTCCAAGATTCAGTAGGTGACAATTTGATGAAATAAATTGCTAACATATAACATATTAATTAGCTTCACAACCTGCATGAGTCCTATCTTCTGCCCAACTAAACCAGTTTCATACTTTTAGGTCCTATCACATATAGTACTCCATATAGGATCAAATCAGTATTTCTTTTTTATCCATGGAAAGCCTATAATAAACATTTATTCTCCTCCCACCCCAATAAGTATGTCAGTCACTAGAAGACAGTTACCAAGTTTTACTAATCTCTTGATATTCTATACCTAACAATGCCTATCTCCTATATAATAAAGATGTAATATGCAAATGCTCGTTACTCCGTGAAGCATAAGAACTGACCACATAATGACAGATCCTGTGAGCTAGGAGAGCTACAGGAGCGGGTAGGGCAACAAGCTATGACAGGAAGTGGGGGGAGCTACTGGAGGGCAAGGCAGCAGGCAGAGAGCTACTGGAGAGTCGCAGTGAGCTACTGGTACACGGATTCGTGAGCAGGGCTACTAGTAGTCTATAAACAACAAATATTGAGTAAATGTAAGATTTTGACTCCTTTGAAATTCATATTAATTCACAGTGATTTTGAGGGGTCTTACTTTCAGAATCTTAACAGTCTTGGATTCAATCTTTAAAGACAATGATGGGGAGAAAGGGCAATGAGGGGAAAAATGGGCGCCTACAATACTTTCAACAATAAAGATAAATTAAAATAAAAAAAAAACAATTATGGGTTACATCATCCCATTTTCCTCACTTTTTGTTGCTGACTTAGTTATAGTACCTTTCAGATATTACTGCAAAGTCTAGTAGAACATCCAAGTCACATGCACTGCACCTACTCCCTTGAGTTTTTCCTGGTTCAGGAACATAAGGTACTAGTTGTAATAATGCAGATTCAGTAAATGTCAGAGAATAATGTTGAGTACAGGAGGCAAGAGTGACCAATAACTGATTCACTCCTTGGGCCAGCAGCAAAAGATAAAATGGACCAGTACTAGGGGTTGAGGCTGTTTATAATTAGGAGGTTGAGCTGAGAAAGATAAACAGGAGGCATAAATGAGGACTTACAAAGGTTTAGAAACATAGCAGATTATGTAGGATAGATCTGTACCATATAATAACCAGAAATACAACACTTTTATTTTAATACATGTACTTGTACACACACTTCTCACCGAAACTGCAGTTCACAGTTAAAGATGTTGGTACAGATAAATTACTCATTACTTCTATTTGTAGTTTTTTACCATGTGGTGATGTTCAAAAACAGCTTTTTATCACCCCCTTACCCAGTGCCTCTCCACCTGCATGGCAAGTGAGAGTAGAAAAGAAGGGACACTGACTATAGGAAGATACATTGAAATTTAGGAGAAAGTATGTGTAATTTAAAATTCTTTTTAGACTATTTTTAATTGGAAAAGTATGATCATCCCTAATATTTCCAAATATCGCCCTAACTGGAAGGCTAAATGCCATAGTAGCAATGAATATAGCTCAGTGGTTATCAGGCTAGTGTTTGAATCTGAACTCTTCCAGTTAATAGCCAGTGATTGCACAAGTCACTAAGTTCTAGGTGCCTTCATTTGCTCATTTATAAAATGGGGTAATAATATCTTCTCTTTAGTATGTGCTATTGTGAAAATTAGGTTAGTTAATCTATGCAAAGTCCTGAGCATATTACATTCAATATATTATACTCTCAAAACATGTTACCTAATAATTACTGTTAGCTATTAACCAGCAGGGATTCTCTGAACACAGACTCTAAGAAGACCGAGTATTATGTTTCATTAAGGGTAATATATCAGCTTCTCTGCAAAGAGCAAGGGATTTTCTTGATTATGAAAAGAGGACTTTAATTAAAACAGACTGAGAAATACTATTTTAAGCCTTCATTTTATTGGTTCCAGAGAAAGTGGCATTGGTTGAACAAGTACTACGTGTACTGGTTAATAATGCGGATTTTTTTTCACTAGATGAAGTTACATATATGTTGATATATATACGATTTGATATATATGCTATTTTGTTGTATTGACAACAAGCTTCAAAACTTCAAATGTCAAATTTTCTGAAGGTGTAAACATCAGACATTTTCACACTTAAAAATGTCGAATTTTGTGCCAAAAAAAAAAGAGCACTTGTGGGAAATTTTAATTCATTACTTTATTTTGAAGAAAAATGAACATGAACCATTTCAAGATACTTGTGGACACTGGTTTATATGTTTTAAAAGTGATGATTTCAATGTGAAAAACAAAGGACATCCAGGTCAACCGAAAAAGTTTGAAGACCAACAATTACAAACATTATTGGATGAAGATGTGTGTCAAACTCAAAAATAACTTGTAGAAATATTAAATGTTGCTCAGCAAATAATTTCCAATCATTTACAAGCAACAGGAAAGATTTTAGGTATATAAGGGAAACAAGGTACAGCTTTCATCGTGTGTAAGGTGTCCGAAAGACAAATGGAAAATCAAGAAATCATCAGTAAAATGTTGCTTCAATGGCACAGAAGAAAGTTTTTTTTGCATCGAATTGAGATTGGCAATGAAAAGTAGACTTATTTTGAGAATCCCAAATGCACAAACTCATGGGTTGATCCAGGTCAACCATCAACATCGACTGCAAGACCAAATCGCTTTGGAAAGAAGACAATACTCTGTATTTGGTGGGATCAGGAAGGAGTGGTAAAAAATGAGCTTCTAAAACCAGGTGAAGCCTTTAATACCGATCACTACTGACAACAAATAATCAATTTGAACCAAGCTTTGATAGTGAAACAATTAGAATGTTCTAGAAGATAGGGAAAAGTAATTTTGCTTCATGATGCTGCACCATCACACATTTCAAAACCAGTTAAAGACACGTTAAGAGATCTTGCCTGTATTCACCTGCTGCATTCACCAGACCTTGCTCCTCCATTATCACTTGTTCTGATCAATGGCACATGCACTTTCTGAGCAGCACTTCAAAACATACAAAGAAGTGGAAAATTTGGTCTCTGAATGGTATGCCTCAAAACAAGAAAAGTTCTATTGGGACGGTATCCACAAATTATCTGAAAGACGGGGAAATGTGTAGCTAGTGATGGACATTACTTTGAATAATGCATTTTTTATGTTTCTCTTGAAAGTACTGTGTTTTCTTTGATTACAAAATCCACATTATTAACCAGTACACCTACATACTATCCTGCCTCTTGCTCTTATGTCCCTCGATACTGTGGACACAGGATGGTGATGGGGGCAAAAAGGGACCTCTCAATGCTGTATATACAGGAATCAAGGCACACAAACTTAGCACTGTGCTAAAAACTGGGGATGCAGCAGTCAAAAGAGATACAAGGAGACTTGTTCTGATCTGAGACATCAATATATCTCAAAAGTCTTTGACCACTTACAGTACTTGGGAAAGTAATCCAAAATACTATTTTTCATATAACTCAGAGCACCTAGCCCCCTGTCTACTTATAGGAGACAAGTCTAGCTGACATTTGACCCTTACCATTTTCATTTTCCTAAAACTGCAATGTCACTTGGCTTTTGTAGTGTCATTTCTTCTTGGATATCCTCCTATGTTGGCCTGACCATGCCTTTTTAACCTCTGCCACAGGATCCTTTCTCCTTTTCCATCACTCCAATGTTGGTGATTTCTAGACTTCTGTTCCTAGCCTTACACTTTCTTTCTTCTGAATGATCTCATCAACACAGCTTTATCTACTACAAAAATGCTGGTTACTCCCAAGCATTTATCTGTCAATCTTCAGCTCTTTCCTGGGCTCTTGTCCAGGTTTTTCTATAGCTTAGAGGCTCTCTCCTCAATTTTCTACACAAGCACTTCAAATTCAATATGTCCAAAACTAAACGCATTATCACTTCCACCCAAATTCCTCCTTGTTCTCATTCTCCTATCTGAGTTAAGTACATCATCTTCTACTATACTTTGAGCTAAGACACCAGGGAGCCATCTTTGACACTAATGCCTATGTTCCTTATCCTTCCTTCCAAGATCACAGTGAAAATTCTATCTCTTCAACATTGTTGAGTCCATATTATTGTTTCTATTGCTAGAGAAACATGCCTTCGATTAGCATAACAGTACAACACAGTGGCTCATTACTGACTAGCTCAGGAATCACATGGCTTGGGTTTTCATCAAGGTTTAGTCACTAACTGCATGACCACAGGGAAACTGCTGACATCCTTGAGCTTTAAGATTTAAATAAACTAATATATGCAATGCTATCACAACAGTGCTTGGCAGAAAAGTAAAACTAAAAAGTATTAGCCACTTATTTTATTACTATTACCATATTATTATTGGTATTTTACTGTCCCATTTATTACACTGCTGGGCAGAAAACTGATAAATGAAAAAAAAAAAAAGAAGAATCACTGCCTGGCTCAGTGGTTGAGCATGGACTTATGAACCAGGAGATCAGGGTTCAATTCCCAGTTGGGGCACATGCCCAGGTTGTGGGTCAAACCCAGTGTGGGGCATGCTAGAGGCAGCTGATTGATGAGTCTCTCTCATAACTGATGATTCTATCTCTCTCTCTAATTCCCTTCCTCTCTGAAATAAAAAATATCTATAATAATAAAAGGGTAATATGTAATAGACCAGATGTCCTTCCTTCCAGTCAAAGTCGCAGCAGAGGCTTCCCAGCCTTGGTGGAAGTGGGCGGGGGCCAGGGCCAGGGCCAAGGCCATTGCATGAATTTTGTGCATTTGGGCCTCTACTGTGTGTGTGTGTGTGTGTGTGTGTGTGTGTGTGTGTGTGTGTGTGTGTTTGGAATTATTAATATGTATTGCAAGAATTGGTAGGAAAATTGCTACAGAGCAGAGCATCTAGTCCCATTACGCATTAAAACAGTCTGGGATTTTTAACCAGGCTTTTCAGCACTGTAAGTCCTGACATTTTTTATAGGAACAGATTAAAAATACTCATATTACATATTTGCCTAGGCTTTTGTGACAATATTATGACAATGCATTAGTCCCATAGAATAGGAAAGGCACTCTGAAAGGAAAAATGCTTATGATTAGTATATGACTTCATAGATATAGGGTTTGACCCTTATGTGTACAACCAATGTTGAGGTAGAGAAAATGTACAAATGGTTAAAGGAACATAGTGTCTCGGTTTCTGAAAAGAAGAACACAATCATATTATACAGGAAGGATATAAAATAGAAGGAGATTAGGAATGATGCGATTTCACTCTCGACCAGATTAGAAGAAAAACAGCAAGTGAAATCAACAGAAAATTTACTTGTCTTCACACTACTAAATCAAATTTGGGGTAATATTCAAATCATAAGGAATTTGGCAGATGATGTCAAAAATCTTCCAAATATAAATAGAACATGTTGCAAAAGAAAAAAGCCTTTTTTTTTCTGTTGTATAAGTGTTTCAATGATCTGTAGACATTCCCCTAAAAAAACAAAACAAAACAACTGAAAAATAGAAGAGACAGAAGGGAACACTAAAAGAACGTCACTACCTCAGAAAGAAATGTAAGAAAATATAAAACAGTGAACAAGACCTTAGGGATACCCAAAATACCACCTAAAGATATTAGAAGCAATGAAATAAAGCCAGAAAATATCTTTGAGGGAAGTATTTTCCCTAATTATTTTGGAAGTGGTTATTCGGTGAACAAAAACACATCTGAGAATGCATCTGAAAGAAACCTTAATTATCCAATCCTTGCTGAATCATTCTTTATTTCAATTTCTTTTTCTTTTAATCTGACAAATATTGCTACTTGTGTCTCTAAGACATTAGTACTAAAACAAGATAGAAGAAAAAACAGAACAAAATTTTACAACTTGAACATAACTTGTCTTTTATCAGATTGTGTTCCAGGACACATGGATGATGGAGACTAATGAAAAGAAGAAAAATAACTCAGGATGTTAATGATTTAGCATCATTTTCTGCAGATAGACTGGGAAAGTATGTCATAAGATAGGCTGGACAACATGAGATAAGTCAGTGACTCACTTCCAGAAGTCATCCTGCCAAGTGACCTAGCCCCATGCCCTTTGGGACCCTTCTGAGTACACAGTGGACAGGTCAGAAAACAAACCTTTCTTCACAAAGCTGCTACTTCCCTCTAGTTCTCCCCACAAAAAGGTCCCCCTTAACCCTTCGGTGCTCATTAGTTATTGGTTGTTAGTTATTGGTAGGTGAATATATGGTTTATTTTGGAGAGTAATTGTGTAGACAATACTGCTCCACTGAAGTAGACAAATAAAGTCTAGGTCCAAGGCCCTGGGAACCCAAATTACATCATCCTCACCATATCAAAGTGAAAATTCCTCTCACTGGGAAATAACTCTTTCAAAATTACACAAGAAAATAAAAATAATTCAAGCTTTATACTTCACTAGGCAATCTCTGGGTACAATAAACTCAAGGGTGTGAAAATAGACGCCACAATGCTAAAAGGGTTAATATATTATCCACTGTAGATTGTACATTAACAAATGATATTGGCAAATCCTGAGCTAGATAATGTCATGGAATTAGAAGTCAACACAAAGATGCTACAGTAAGGTATAACTTTCCATCTATGCTACTTGAGGATAAAAATATAGTGCCCATGAAGTCACGGTATAGTTACTGAGTGAGGGAGATGGATCTGGTCTCCCAAGTTTAAGGTCTAGTTAACACAGACCAAAAGGCCACACTGGTCTTCCAACAAAATGATTTGTGTAAACAGTTAGGTCTGAATAGACAAAGGGCTTCATTTCTGGTCATTCTTACAGACTGCTTTCCCACAGCCCTGTGTGGATCCGAGGACACAGAGATCTTTTACTAAGCATTACAACATACAGTGGGAGAACTCTGCAAGTTGTCGTTTTTTAATATATGTGAATATATGGTTTATTTTGGAGAGTAATTGTGTAAAGATAATACTGCTCCACTGAGGTAGACAAATAAAGTCTATGTCCAACGCCCTGGGAACCAAAATTACATCATCCTGACTATATCAAAGTTAAAATTCCTGTCACTGGGAAGTAACTCTCAAAATTATACAAGAAAATAAAATAATTCAAGCTTTATACTCTTTTTATCCCAGTTATGTGCTTAAAAGATCAAAAAAGAAGCAGATAAGTGCCAGATAATTAAAAAAATAAATTTCCGAGGTATTTATTAAAAATTATAAAAACAGCCGAAACCAGTTTGGCTCAGTGGATAGAGCGTGGGTCTGCGGACTGAAAGGTCCCAGGTTCGATTCTGGTTAAGGGCATGTGCCTTGGTTGTGGGCACATCCCCAGTAGGAGGCGTGCAAGAGGTAGCTGATCAATGTCTCCCTCTCATCGATGTTTCTAACTCTCTATTCCTCTCCCTTCCTCTCTGTAAAAAATCAATAAAATACATAAAAAATATAAAAACATAAAGCTAAAAGTAGAATTGCACCTCTTGCTTTGTTTCAGGCATATATATATATATATATATATATATATATATATCCCTACAAATCCCATTATATGTTTCCAGGAATCATCTAATCATCTTATCCACTTAAATAGAAACAGCAAATTTCTTAGTTAATTTTCTGACTGATTAATGAATCTGAATATAATAATTTAAGTCATATGATTGTTGCTCTGGCCTACTGTCTTAAATTAGTGTATTAAGTAATTTAGGCACTTTTCTTTGCAAAGGTTGCATGATTTAATAAACTCCCATAGGCCTCAACATGTGCCAGCTCTGCTAGGTTATCTCCAATCCAGCTGCTGTTATGATAACAGTTGCCAACTTTCAAACAAATGAAGGGAATAATGAATCAGCTTCAAGTTGGCTCGTATGTAAACTTATATTGCTCTCAGTAACAACTCGGGCCAATTTCAACTATAAAGAAAATTAATTAAAAAGATTTCACCTCCACTGTTTGAGAAACATGGCACCAGGCATGCTGCTGAATTAGCGTTTATGAGACCGAAACTTCAGGGAAACTCCCATTGTTTGGATTATAGTCTTAAGTGCTATAAGTTTTTTAAAGACTGAATTTTTTGAGGAAAGAGATTAGAAAATACCTGGTACTTAATTGATAAGAAGAATATTTAAGAAGCCTCACACTGCTGGGAAAAAATAAAGGCTTATCACCAAAAAGAGACTTGAAAGACTTCTGAGGAGGAAAGGAGATGCAAATGAAAAGGGGCCCATTTATACAGGAGCTGAAAACCAGGAGAGAGAGCACCCCTGGCAGGGCTGTAGGCCAGAGCCACTGTAGGGCACACTGGTAAGCATAGAACAGGGCAGCATGAGAGTGCTAGACTCTTTTTCTAAGAATGACAATACTGTACTGAATTTCAATAAACTTGACAAAACATTTTTGTGCTGGACCTGTTATCCAGACTAGTGGTTCTATAGAACTGCTGAAACTCTGGTATTTCCAATAAGCACTAATCTGTTTGGCACAAAGCTGTAGCATTTTTATAGAAGAAATAAGCAGAATATCAGATCAGAGGTCTGTTTAAAATATGCAATTTATTTCTTAATGTCCATTCTAGTTGAAAATTATTCCCTGGGGTGTGTTCACTTCTTTGAGAGGACAGGGAAACTCTTTCCCTAGGGAGCAAAGCTGGATCATAGTGTCCGCACAGGTATGTTATAAGCAACAAGGGGACGGACTGAACTAAATATACAATTTTATGGCTGATGAACTGTATAAAACTGGTCAAGGATTAGCATATTGGTAGTGATAATATGATTTATTTTTTTCCAAAGGGTACTAGTAATTTTTCTCAGTCATCAACTATCTATATCAGGTATATTTTATTGACTAAATGCTACAGTCTTTCAATACATCTTATAGATTATAAAATTACAACTAAGTGTGAAATTGTATACCATGATTGCTTCTGCCCTCACTACATATACATAATACAGAGTTGAAAGAAGAAAAAAAAAAGCCCTCTTGGGGATGTTAAGTGGTTAGACCATACTCTATATTTCCAGTGATTCACAGCACTTGAAACTGAAACTATGGATCAATGGATGTGGGATGGGTGTCTTCTCTAGGCATCTCCAATATCTTCTCCTGGGATCACTAGAACTGGAAACACTAGAGATGTCTAAGTGGAGTACTTAGTTCTAAGATCTTCCAGCCAGTTGTAATGGTTCAAGGAAAGCTCCATGGATGCCTCAGGGTAACTTGGAATCCAAAGAAAGGACTATGAGCTTAGCCCATGAATAAAGAAACTATTTTCTAATAGTCTGACGTGATCATCATTGACCTCTATATGGCTCATGAATGTTACTGAAACTGTTCAAGATGCAACAAATTTAACAGGTCCATCTTTGGAGCAACATAAAAGGCTAGAACTTGTGAAATTGTTGCCCAGTGAAGTAGCCTCAGTAGTTCCCCAAACAACTGAGTCAGCACTCACCCAAATGGAGGTAAAAGAGGTGCTGATTCCTTAACCTCATTGAATCATATGAATACAACAAACCATTTGGAAAGTGTTATAGTCTATTCTGCACACAGGGTGCATGTCTGCACTTGGCAAAACCTTGTGCAACAGGTATGAATTATGTGCATTATTTGCTACTGTTCTGGTAAACAAGAGACAAGAAACGTCATAGATGCAAGGTTTTGTTTCCCCCCCCTCAATTTTGAAAACATTATATTTACTAGTGCTGGTGTGCCCAAAAGGACTCTTACACTAGACAAGTTTACCTACAATAAGCAAGAATAAATGTAAAAAGGAGATACATGCCAACAACAGACAGATCTAATATAAAAATCCTATTCTTTAGCCTTGACTTCAGTTCTTTATGTTCAAGATCAGAAAGTATGAGAGTTGGTAGAGATCAGTAATTCTTCCATCTTCTACTTTGGAGGCTGAATATACTTAAAGATCATTATTCTGGAATCCTAAAATACATATACCTCCTATTCACTGGCTTGAATATTCAAACAATTAGCTATATTTGTCTGAATGCACACTGTCTTTATTTCAGGTGGTTAGAATAATCAAGAAATGATTAGAGGCTAAACAAATTAGACACATAAAGAAAAGGTGAGGAAGGAAGGAGAAAGAAAATAGAAGAAAAGGATTTTAAAAGATCTGTGTATAGTCAGGATAAGTGACTAATAGACCGTGGAAAAAATAATTGCTTATAATGGCTATAAAACCAGCATAACCATAAAATACATGGTACAAAGGTACATAATTATAAGCAAGATGAAAATAAAAGTTGTCTTAATTAAGAAAAAAAACAGAAGAAAAATATATAGAAGAAAATTATGGAAAGTAGGAAGATCCATGCCACAAATATGCCAGATATATGACATATCCTCCGAGGGAGAATACTGCCCTCCATTTGAGAAAGTTCTATGACCTTGGCTGGCACGGCTATTTCCTTGTATAATCACAGAAGGCATTCATTATTGGTGATGATGAGAAGGAGTTTTGAAGAATATAATTATGGACTGCAAGTGTTTTTGTGGAAACAAAATAATCATTTATGCCTGAGATTTTGTAAAATGCCTTAATTTTAGTCAACAATTTGAACTTTAAAAAAATTGAATTCTCAAACCTACTTATAAGTTCACAATTCTTCAAGTAAAGCACAGGGATAGCATGTAAAAGCAAAGACGTTCCACATACTCTTCAAGAAATACTACTTAGAGAAAATTATTGATTGTATGGTGACATGATGTGGCCTACCTCTATATCAAAACCAGTCTGCAAATTCAAAAAGCCACATGAAAGGAGATTTTAAGTAGAGCAAAACTTAAAGCAGTTTTCCTCTAGTGGGTCAGGTATAAAAATGGTCACAATACACATTACCTTGGAAGCACTAGCAATCCTACACAAATTAACATTGTCTAATGTACAGATGGAAGGTGGGAAGAAAGCAAAAACCACATCAAGGTGCCTAAGGATGCAAAGGCTCTAAAAGCTTCAAAAGTCTTACCTTTAATTGTGGCTACAATAAGTACATTTGCTACATGCTTTAAAAGAAAAAAGAAATGGCCATTTTCTTAAGTGCTAAGAGACTTACTTCTCTTTCAGAAAATTCACCACTTTCCTGAAGTCAGCCACGCAGTATTCTCTCTTCATTGCCATGAGCACGGCGTCCGAGGCGGACTGCACTGGTATGTGCAGGAAAGCATACACACGCGGGTGATTAAGGATTTTCGCCATTTCCTTTAAAAATGTGGAAGGAGAAAACATTAATCACCTTACCATATCAGGGAATGGTTTCCTTCAGATCAGCACTCACAAGTAGAAGCAAATAAACACAGCTGAACACAGACGAGTCATGTAGGCTCTCAAAGTGAATGTCACCTGTAGTATGCTCTGATGACATTTGGAAATTTAATATTCCTTTTGGATGATTCCACTTCAGAGTTATTTCCTCATGTTCACCATTTCTCTTAGGTGACAAAACAGAGATAAACTCATGTAATGTCTAAAGAGTAAAAAAATTTTGATATTTCAAAATAAATACTTCTCCTTTGCCTCATAGCAGCTTTATATTCCGCCTATTGCATTACTAGTAACAGGAGAAATAGCAATACAGGGGTGGGCAAAAGTAGGCTTACAGCTGTGAGTGAGTGAAATGAGTTTATTTTATTCCTGCATTATTATTAATTACTATATTATTTTCCATATAAACAACTGTAAATCTGCTTTTACCCCCCATTGTATTAAGACAAACAGTTGGTGCCATATAATTCTGTGTATTTGAGTAAAGTTTCTATCAGGACACATCAACACTTTATTTAAAAAAAAAAAAAAAAGAAGGAGAAAAATTAATCCATAACTCACCCATTTCTTTTCCAGCTAGTTAATGAACACATTTTGTGAGAATTTAGTATGCAAAAGGCAGAGAACCAGACAATGACACTTGCCCTGGTCACTACTGACATCTACCATTTAAAATGCCACCAAGTTTCAGAGAAGAGAAATAAGGGGAGAAGAAGATGAAAATTTTATCTTGCAAAGTAAAGGAGAGCAAATTTGAGTGAAACAATGAGAAAAGCCAGAGATTGTTTTAAAATTCCTCCAAGGATACAAAGGGAGAAGAAAAAAGAGTAATGAAAGGAAAGCTGTAGTAATATAACCGTCTCCGCAAACAATGAGGAATATGGCTGATTTAGCCCAACTCCACTGTTTTTAGCAGTGTCCTCATTAGTGGGAGGGCAGGAAAGGAGGTGGAGGTGAAAAGGAAAAGGAGGGATGGAGGGAAGGAGAGGACAGAAAGAGTGCAAAGGACCCAATAGAGATAAAAATGTCAAGAAAGGACCTTCTTTTTTAATAACTTACATATGTCCAATGGTTTTCAGTTCCCAAAGTCCTTACTTTGACATGTTATATCTTTTTAATCCTTAGAACAATATTTTGAGAGATTTTATGGAGTCAAAGAGTCAGTTTATTTCATATGGTCATCTCCTAGCTATTCAGGGGTAAGTCATGCGTATATATCAACCATCCCCTCTGTTTCTCCATTTTCTTTCCATTGACTATGAAAATTTGATTTTTCCCAAAGTGGAAGAGCAATTAAATCTGTCACCTTCTTGGTAGCAGCTTAGTTGTTTTAAAAAATCTGTTTGGCTAAGAAATTCAAGTAACTAGACAATATTACTCATGAGTATCTTTTATCTACCTTCACTACCAGATTATACACTGAGTGGCCAGGTTATTATGATCTCTGAATGCATATAATCTGGCCACTCAGTGTATATCCTATATAATAAAAGACTAATATGCAAATTCCACCCACCCCCCCAGCCAGGAGTTTGACCAGTAGGCAAGCTGGCCAACCGCCCATGTCCCCTTTCCCTGGCCAGGCTGGCAGTACCCCACCCATGCACAAATTCATGCACAGGGCTTCTAATATATACAATGTGTGTATACACACACACACACACACACACACACACACACACACACACACACTGAGTGGCCAGATTACTATGTGTTCAGAGATCACAGTAATCTGGCCACTCAGTGTATAATATGCCTCAATGTATTTGGTTACTATTTGTTTAATGTATTGGAACTGGAGTTGAAGAATTTCTTAGTTAGCAGAAATCAACATATTATCAGAAACTTCCCTTCACAGAACTGTTACAATTCTTGGCTGGGTATTTAGTCAGCAGGCCTTAGGGTAACACTAATCATAATGTACCCTATAGTAACTACATTGGCCTTCTGCTATGGTTCTTTTGCCTTTCACACACTTCACACCTGAACATCCACATTCCCAAACAGTGGGGGGAAAAATGAAACAAAAAACTTGAGAAATAAAATTTCACTGTTAATATCTATGCCTTAGTTTTCTCATCTGTAAAATGGAAAACAGTGGTAATCTCCATCAGAAGACTACTGGACTACTGTGAAAATAAAATAATCTAGTATGTGTTTATATGTAATATTCAATATGTAAATGATCTAATATTGCCCTAGATGGTTTGGCTGAGTGAACAGAGCATAAGCTGGAGACTGAAGGGTCCTGAGTTCGATTCCAGTCAAGGCACAAACCTCTGTTGCAGGCTCCATTCCAGCCTGGGCCCTGGTCAGGGTGTGTGCAGGAAGCAACCAATTGATATATTTCTCTCATATCAATGTTTCTCTCTGTCTTTCCCTCTCTCTTCTACTCTCTGTAAAAGTCAATGGGAAAATATCCTTGAGTGAGGATTAAAACAAATAAAAAAAATGATCTAATCTTCTTATTCCTTGGAGATTATGTAAAATTTATGGGAACACATTTTCATACACATTAATGGAAACCCATCAATAAGTAGAACAGCTTTTCAATAAGCTACTTCCCTTAATTAGTAAGTGAAGGAGAGGTCATTTGTATTGATCTACATAAAATAATTTTGAAGGGTATCACGATGCAAACATGACCCCAACCAGAAAGAGTACTGTAGTTTCTCTAGAAACACACAGAGTGGCCTATGGCTATAAACAGGAACTCATGAGAGGAAGCTTGCCCTCTTACAGTATGACCATTTATAAACTAAACTGTTAATAGGAAATAAAGAGGGTAAATGTGGTGGGTTTCCTTTTTGGATCTCAAAACTTCCCTCTCATAACTTTATAATGGAAGGCATTAGAACAGAAAATAAAAATAAACTTGCCCTTCATTAAAGCCTACATTTTACCTACTAAAAGAGTTATGTCTGCACATAATGTACCCGAAAGAAACAATTTTATTTTTTTTTTTGCTATACTGATCTCATTCAGCACTGTTGTTCCAAGATAATCTTTGGTCTCTTCACCTGTCCAAATATGTCTGTTTGAAGGTTCAGCTTATAGCTAAGGTTCTCTCATGCAAGGGATGTCTTCTCCTCTGTGATTCCTCCTGTGTAACCTGGTCCTGGAGTTACCAAGAGCTCCCTTGCTTCTGCTCTGCAATATGATGACCGATTTCTCAGATGGAGCAGGGGTTATGCTTTCATACTCTCTCTGGACCTCTACAATGGCTAGAACTGTGTCAAGTGCAACTCCAAACTTATGGGTTAGAATCGCATTCGTATACATAGAAAGAGGTCTAAAATATCATTGCTATTTGATAGGAAGACAAATTTTCAATTAGTAATTGGCTTAAGCAGGTAAATAAGTACATATTCAAGCTGGTAAATAAACATGTAATCAGCTTGCTTTGATTTTTGGAATAAGTTAAAAATTATATGTAAATACACAAATCAATATATACAGAAGTAAAGCTCAGGCACTACATTTGTTCTATTTCTAAAAGGAGCTTCAGATTGGATTCACAGTGTACTATCATATGGAAATGATAGTACAGGTTCATCAGAAAGAAAGGAGCACTTAATTCACGTGTGGCTAACAGAAGAATGGCAGCCCTGAGCAACCTGAGCTCCGACCTGGGGGAGAGAGGCTGAGTATACAGGTAAGTGTGCATGCAAACAGTATCTATTTTAATATAAGGACATTTATAATTTAAGGTTTGATGTATCAAGTCTGCTTAAAATACAGATGGTGACCATTTTATATGTAAGGACCAGAGAATAGCTAACCAGATTATCAAACCAGTAGTGTTTCTACCAGGTGCTTTTCTCCTATTACAAACCGGTAATGATCTCAAGGTTTGCCACATTTTTAAAAACTTAAAAAGCAAGGAAAAATAATGAACTGAATGAAAATAGGCTTAATTTTAAAAAGCAACCATGTGTATGGGAACATTTTTCTTTAAATGTTAAGTTTCATTTTTATTGCCCTGCAGTCATCAAATCAATCATCATATTTGACCTAGTTTAGAGTATAAACACTACTAACTTAACAAAGTTCCTCAGTGTGTAAGATTTATAAAACATATTAATACTTGCATTCAGATGTCTCTGCATTCCCACTGATAATTACCAATCAGAAAGTCCTCTCAGCTGATAGCTTTGTTAGGAAGTATATGCATATTTAAAATGCTAAACTTTACACAGTCATGTTATTTTCAAAAAACCTAAGGTACATGACTAAGAAAGACAATACTTCAAAAAACAAACTACACCATTACCATTAAGCATTTTAAAAATAGCTTGAGATAAAATTCGCATATCATGAAATTCACCCATAAAAAGTATGCAATTAAATTAAACTATATTTATAGGATGGCACAACACTCACCAATGTCTAATTTTAGAATATTTTATTCCCCCAAAACAAACCCTGTACCCACTAGCAGTCTCTTATCGATGTCCCTCAGTCTACAATTCCTTTCCCCCATCCCTAAACAACCCCAACCACTAGTTTACTTTCTAGCTTTATGAAGTGCTATTCTGGACATTTCATATAAACAGAATCATACAATATGTCTTTTATAGCTGGCTTTTTTTACTTATAATGCTTTCAAGGGTCACCCATATTAAACTATGTAATTTATTTAATTTTTTCAATTAAATAGAACAGGATTTTAGAATTTATTAAAAATGTCATTTCATGCAAAACTATTAGCTTGATTAGAATAATGGGGGTAAGGCTATAAATGAAAAAGTTTTATGGTTCCCATTGTTTTTTGTTTTATTGTGGTAAAATATATGTAACATAAAATTCACCATTTTGATTGTTTTGGGGTATATAATTCAGTGATATTAAGTACAAACAGAAGTTGTGCAATCATCACTACCATTCACATCCAGAACTTTTTCATCATCCCAAATTGAAACTATACATTAAACAATAAATGCCAATGTCTTCTTCCTCTTAGCTCTTATTTTCTGTCTCTATGAATGTCACTATTCTAGGTACCTCCTAGAAGTCATACAATATTTATCCCTTTGTGTCTGCCTTATTTCACTTAGCATGTTTTCAAAGTTCATCCCTACTGCAGCAATACTATTATTTTAAATATCATTTTTTCCAGGCAGTTGGTAAGCAGTTCTATTGTCAATGCCAGAGCACTTATACTTCCATTAGCACTTATTTCCCTGTCCTGCAATTTCACTGTACATGATCATATACCAAGGGTATATTTGTTTGTCTGTCTCTCCCCATTTTGTTAATCAATTCCTTGTCTTTAATACTTAAATTATATAGTTGAATGAATGAAAGACTGCAAGACCCAATCACTTAATCAACATAGAGGAAGTTCTACAAAGACTTCAAGCTGAAGGTCTAAATAGCACAAAATGCTTGTGCTCCAGGACATCCTATTTCTGGAGTCACTTTCAACACTCCCAGAACAGACAAGTCAAGATAAAGTAAGTCATATTTTAAACATTATTTCATTAATGACACTGTAACTGCCAACACCTACATTTACTCTCAGCAATCTAAAAATGTATGATCATTAGTGGCATCAGGAAGTGAATTAGGAGCATAAGAAGAGAATATTTCCAATCCTATATTCCAAATGAAAAGGTTAGATATTGTGCACAGATGTTAATTTAAATGTGGTCTATAACTTTATTATAACAAAAAATTCACTTCCAAACTGCAAAATGTTAACATTTTCAGTTATCTGCATTAAAGTAAGTTGAGACATGTTCTATTAGCTTTCACAGAAATGCTAAAAGGATTTTGATGTTTCTTTACCATCACCACTTCACCTCAGTGTCAGAGTCAATAAGCAGACATTATATTATGGAGATAAAAGTACACATTAATACTAATG